>CAHIKZ030003317.1:0-127404 GCA_903632075.3 Acanthosepion pharaonis | reverse complement strand
CCGACGATCCTTTCCCCCAATCGCGTGTCGTGGGCAAGCACCCGGCATTGATACTGGAGGATCGTGCAACCTATTAGGGTGATCGCTCTACCGCCTGACACGGGCAATGGCCCATTTGCGTCCCGTCCCACAACGGAAGGACTGCATCATGGCAGGAAATATCGACAAGGTCGTCCTCATCACCGGCGCGTCCAGCGGGATCGGTGAGGCAACTGCGCGCGAACTGGCTGCGACGGGCGCCCGGCTGTTCATCGGCGCGCGTCGCGCAGAGCGCCTGAAGGCACTGGCGGAAGAACTGGGCGAGACCGTCGCACGGGGCGAACTCGACGTCACCGACGGCGCCGATTTCGACGCGTTCGTGGAGGCTGCTGAAGTGCGCTTCGGACGTGTCGACGTGCTGGTCAACAATGCGGGTGTGATGCCGCTCGCCGCGCTCGCTGCGCTCAAGCGCGACGAGTGGAGGCGGATGGTCGACGTCAACATCCACGGCGTCCTCAACGGCATCGCCGCGGTCCTGCCGCGGTTCGTGGCTCAGCGCAGCGGTCATGTCGTGAACGTCGCCTCCGGTCGCTGCACATGGTGATGCCGACCGCCGCGGTTTATTGCGCCACCAAACATGCCGTGCGCGCGATTACCGAGGGGCTGCGGCAGGAGCATGACGAGGTCCGTTCGACGGTGATCTCGCCGGGCGTGGTCGCCACCGAGCTGGGTCATGACATCACCGATCCTGAGGTTTGCGGCGGCACTCACCGGATGGCGCAAAAGTCGCTGACGCCGGATGCGATCGCGCGAGCCGTTCGCTATGCCATCGAGCAGCCGGAGGGTGTCGACATCAATGAGGATGATCGTACGCCCGACCGCAGCGGACATGTGAGTGCTTGGGCGTGCCGGTGCCGTAGCGGGCACGCCCAAACGACGGGTTCGCCGGATACGATCAGCTCGTCGGACCGCGATGAACGTATGTCCGGTTACGGGAAGCTGCCAAATGGACCTGGTGGCCGATTTTTGGGTCATACAGAACGCTTCGGAGCAAGTTCGGCTCAGTGTGTACCCAGCAACAAAACGTCACCGTAAATCACGGAACGCTGATCGCGACGGATGTTTTGAAGCGGACTGCGCCTGATCCTCCGGCGCTCACGCGGACGGATATCGCACTATGGCGTTCTCGATTACCATCATCGGCATGGGTGCGTGCGGCGTTGCCGCTTTCGCCGAAGCTACCATCCGGCTCGCTGCCGCACCGCTCCCCCCCGTGTCGAGTTGCACCTCGTTTCGCGCGATGACGATCCGGGACCGGGACTGGCGTTTGGTACGGATCAGCCCGGCCATCTGCTCAACACCAGATCCCGTCTGATGGGACTGTATGCAAACGAGCCAAGAGCATTTCCGCAAATGGTTGGCCGACCGTCGCCATGATGCCCGACGAGGTCGAATATGCGCCCGCGCGGAATATGGAGGAAATATATCCGCCAGATCCTGCGGGATGCCCATGATCGGGCGCGCGATGCCGATATTCCCGTTCGTCCACCTTGCCGAAGCGGTCGCGATCGGCGGTAATCGCGACGCCGCACTGGTGCGTCTGAGCGACGGCACGACCATCGAGCCATTATACACTTTAGCGATCGGTACGCCGAAGCCGGTCCGTTTGAAGAACTGGACGGGCGCCGGATATTTTCGATTTCCACGGCCCCCGCAGCGATTTGCGGGATGGCATCGATGCCGGGCAGGACGTGATCGTTCTTGGAAGCAGCCTCAGTGCGATCGACAGCTTTGCGACGTTGATGGATCAGGATCATCACGGCACGATCCATTTCGTGTCGAAGGACGGCATGCTGCCGCGCGTCGAGATGCCGATGCCGGAAGAGCCTATCGCCGATACTTTACCCCTGTCCGGGATGCACCGCCGTATCCGCGAGCGCAGGCCCCGCTTTTCGATCGTCGATCTCTTCCGCCTTTTCCGGCAAGAGGGTGAGAAGCGGCTGCCGCGCAAGGCGAGAATGATCGACTGGCAGGCGGAGATCGTATCCACCGATCCGCCGTCGGGTTGCTTCCGTACGACATTGCGCGGCAGAAGCTGGCAAGAAATCTTCCAGCGCATTCTTACCTCCGCCCGGAGTTCAAGCGTCCGAGATGTAAGATTTGCTTGGGGGCTCGTGATCGCGAACGCTTCACACGCTGGTTGGCGCCGCACTTCGCGACGGCACGGTTCCGCCATGCCGATGATAAACGCCCCGCCGCCTTGCCGACGCGGCCGCGCGCGCCAGCTTCAGGTGCATGGCGGCGTGACCGAGACGATACAGCACCCGGATGGACAAAGGGTTCGTGTCCCGCCTTGCGGATGGCCGCGCAATATCCGCACCGGTCGTCATCAACGCGACAGGCACGGCGATGAAGCTAAACGGATTTCCGCAACTCTCATCGTGCGACTGATGGAACAGGGCTGGCTACCCCGCATCCCTCGGGCGGGATCGAGGCACATCGCCATAGCGGTGCCGTCATCACCCACGATCGCAATGCGCCACGCCTGTATGCGGTGGGACAACTCGTCAACGGCGTACAGCGCGATACCAACGCCGTGTGGTTCAACGTGCAATGCGCCGAACGGATCGTGCAAAGACATGCTTATCAAGATTACAGTGAGCGCGCATGAACGGCGGGGTGGGCGACGTCTGACTCAATTTCTGCCGCTCTACGGCGTGATCCTGTTGGCGTGGGGGCGGTCGGTGGATGCCGGGCGCGCCGAAACTCATATCCGGTGTGCTGGTCACGCACTCATCCGCTGTTGGTCATCGACAAGGTGTTGCGAGGCGACCGGCCGAACTGATGGTGATACCGCCGATGATGTTCGCGGTCGCCGCCATCATGGCGCTGCCGGCGCGATGGTTGTCGCAGCGGATTGGCGATGCGTTCGACCCGCAGCTACTGTCAGCCAGCTTCTCGTTCTTCAACGTGGCGTTCTTCCCCGGCATGCCAGTGGCCCGCGCGTTGTTCGGCCAAGCGGCAGTATCGACGATCATCTGTGCGTTCGTCGGTACGGCACTGTATGGCGATACGGTCGGCTACTACCTCGTCGCGCGTACCAAGGAGGGCAAGGCGAAAGCCGCGTCAAGGCGTTGCGCATCCGTTGTTTACGCGTTCGTCCTTGCCGTCGTGCTGAAGGTTTCCGGGTGTTCAGGCGCCGGGAGAGCGTTCGTGCGCCTGCGGACATGGTGTCGACCCTAGTTTCGGTCCTCGGCATGGCGGTGATCGGCTTCAATCTGGCGAAGGTGAAGGCGGCGATGCCGATGGCGCGGTGCTACCCGCATTCTCGCGCTACGACAGATCAGGGCGATCACCTTCGTCGCTCTGGCCTGGCGATCAGAAGCGGCGTTCGTCGGCATCCCAGGGGAACGGGAGCGTATATTGATCGGTTTGATCGCGCTGTTCCCGATCGCCGCGAACGTGTCGCTGTTCGCCTCGCTCCCTGGCACGCGCGAAGGAAGCCGCGACACTGGTCGCGCTGTCGAGTGTAGTGGCGTTGGCGCTCGTGACTGCCGCAATCGCCATATTGGGCTGGGTCGGATCAAGCATTCAGTAAAGCACGCCGTAGAAACGATCCGAACATGACCCGGCCCGACTGGAGGCGGCCATGTGACACGCCCAATCCGCTGTTTAGCGTCCGTTCCGCCCGGATCGGTCTAGACCAAGCTCGACCCAATTGACCTGAAAGGGCCGCTTTCAGACTGCGCAAATCAGCGCCGAATTACTGCTTCTAGATCATTGGCCAATCTGTTGATCAGCTAAGGTAAAGCTTATTGGATTGGTAATAAGATTGCTCGATCTGTGCCGCAACCTTGTAAAGGTTGCAGCACACTCGTCGTGGCTGACCGTTTCCGCCGGTCGAGCCGAAGATTTAGCCAGTTGAATAGCTCAGTGATGGATCGGCTGCTGCAACGTAAAGCGCCGCAATTTCTGCAGGCTGACCTGCTCGTGCCATCGGCAGATCCCCGCCGAAGCTTCGCAACTTCTCGGGCGTCGCTCCGCCGCTGACTTGTAGAGGTCCAGAACGGGCGGGCGCAACGGCATTGACGCGAATGCCGCGGCTGGCAAGCTGCTTAGCCATACTTTTGGTGAAGTTCAGCACTGCGGCAGGTCAGCGCATAGTCGACAATGTCAGGCGATGGATTGCCAGCCTGTTCAGAAGACGTGTTCACGATGACTGCGCCGGCGCTCATCCGTTCGACCGCCGCCTTCGTCAGCCAGAATGGCGCATAGACATTGGTCTTCATCGTGTCGTCGAAATCCACGGCTCGAAATATCTGCAATCCCGGACGCGTCTGCTGACGTGCGGCGTTGTTAACGAGGATATCAAGCCCGCCAAGCTGTTCGCTCGCCTGCTGGACCAGCCGGCGGCAAGGGCGTTCGTCGCGCAGATCCACAGGTTGCGACTGCCTTGCGGCCTTCAGCGCGGATCAGGGCAATGACTTCTCTCGAGCATCTGGTTCTTCAACTGGCAAATAGTTGATCGCGACATCGGCACCCTCTCGCGCATAATGCGATCGCCGCAGCCCGGCCAATGCCGCTATCTCCACCAGTGATAAGGGCTCTTTTGCCTGCCAGCTTGCCCGGAGCCCTTGGCTTTTCTCCACCGTGATCCGGTCTCGGCGTCATCTTTGATGCCAAACCGGGCCAAAGGCTGGCGCTGTACGGGATAGGGGGCTTTGGATAAGCAGCTGCTGCCGGCGTCGTTGCGGTGCTACTACCACCGTCCTGTGTTGCGGCATTTGCCGCTACCGTAACTAATGGTACCAGCGGTGACATGCTCCCGTCACGAATGTCCGTCGTGTGGTATCGGTCATTGTCATAGCTCCGGAACGATCACGCCCACAAGCGCCAAACGGTGCCCTGTTCCAAATTCAGTTGTAACGTTTCCTTGCTATTACGACGCCGTCGGCATTCGCTTCAGCAGCACACGAATGAGCGTCTGCGGTGACGTTCGTCCCTGCTCGGCTACGCTTTGGAAGGTCGTCTGATGCGGGAATTCGCAGGAGGGCGCATGAGTGTTCGGGACTGGGCAATGCGGACCATAGTGTTGCCCGCTATGGTAACATTGGAACCAGTCAGAAAATGGGCCTCGGGCGTCGCGCAAGCGAGCAAGTCCATTGAAGGAGAGTGAGGGGAAACTACTCGACTGTGCATGCTCCCTGTAATTGGAAGATGAGCGAATGGCAGAAACTGGGGAAGCGAGTGGGGCGTCAGGAATGACCGCATCTGGGTCGGTGTCCGTGTGGCTGACCGATAACAGCTGGAGGCCTACCCCCTTTGCGCAAACTAAAGCGAACACCATCTTGGAATGCATGGATAATCTCGAAGACACGGGTCTGGTAGACGATAACGACATCGTCTGGACGAAACCGCGCTCGCGCTGGCGCTACTCGATCGACAAGATCGACATTGGCCCATATGAGGACGTGCTTTCTGACATTGCATCGCGGCTCGACGGGGTAGGTGCCGGCGTTGTCGATGCATCGGGCCGCTGCCCGCCTCACACAGGTGCTCGCGGAGGAATTCGGCTTTTCAGGTGACGCGGAGACGTACGACGATCCTGACAATGCCGACCTGATCCGCGTTATTGACCGTCTGCGCGGTCTGCCGATCAGCTTGTCGATCCTGTACGTTGCCGCGGCTCGACGCATCAGCTGGAGCCGCCGAGATACTGAACGTTCTGGGCATGTTGACTCGTCATGGTCGGGCATGAGGCCAAACCTGTCATCATCGATCCATTCCGCGGAGGCGCGCTCGTTGGTGTCGAACAGATCACCGGGTTGCTGGCCTCGGCAAAAGGCGGCGCCTCGGCTGCAGTGCGGCACGTAGTGGCCATGGAGAACCGGGCGATCCTTGTTCGCCTGCTGCTGCTCAATCAAGCAACCCGGGCGAAGGCTGGCAAAGGTCGGCGGGCGTTGGTGCTTTATAGCCGGATGACGTCGATCGCGCCAAACATCCCCATCCAGGTGGAACGCGCCCGACTGGAACTCATCGACAATGACGTAACCGCCGCCCGCGCCAGCCTTACCGCAATGCTCCGAAATCACGCGTGAGCCAGCTTTTGCGTGACCGGGTCACCGGCATGCTGAATGAGCTTTCCCGCAAGATGGAGGCCTACCAGTTTCGTTGCTATTCGAGTGTGATTGTCAGCTGGCAGGCGACGATCAAGCGCGAACAGGGCAGAAACCGGCACGCTAAACGAACAGCAGACCCGAAACGCGTCGATACACCTTGTACTTGTCCGGCACGTTGGTGAGGATGCGCACCAGCACCGCGGGTAGCCATCATGCGTCGTCGAACTTTTCTTGCCGCCGTGCCGGGGCGGCGCTTTTGCCCAGTTCGGTTATCGCAGAACCACAGCAGGCGAATACGCGTGTATCCGGTGGGCGGGGCGTGCGGGTCAGGGGCGAAGCGGCGCGCCTCAGCCGGTGATGCCATCGCTCCCGAAACGTTGGGAGGCGGGTGCCGATCGCTTTTTGCGCCCCGACGTCACCGCGGGCGATCGGCCGGTCGGGGCGAGCTTCTCGTCCGCACGGCGGCATATGGGCTCAACGGCGCTGCGGTACGGCCCATCCACTGGCGACCAGGCCGGCATCGACATCCTGCGGCAAGGCGGGTCGGCGGTGGATATCGCCATCGCGATCAATGCCTGTCTCCGGGTTTCTGGGCCGACCTCCAGCGGCATTGGCGGCAATGGCTATGCGATGATCTGGGATCCGAAGCAGCGCAAGGTCGTCGGGCTGGCGGGATCGGGCGCGTCGCCGCGGGGCTCAACACGGAGACGGTGCGGTCGCGGGCGCGGGGCGGTGCGCTGCCGCCGCTGGGCGCGGTGACCGTGTCGGTACCGGGGGCAGTCGATGCGTGGGGACGATGCACCAACGCTATGGCCGGCTGCCACGGGCGCAACTGTTCGAACCGGCGATCGCCCATGCCGAGGCAGGAGTGCCCGTGCCCGACATCATCGCTTATTACACCCGACGCAGCATGGCCGCGTTCCGCCGGCCGGGCAACGGCATCGAAGAGACGGCAACGCGTTGCGCACCTATGGCACGGCCGACGGCAGGGGACCGGCGGCGGGCGGTGTTCCTGTCCCGACCTCGCGCGCGCACCTATCGCGAAGGGCGGGCGGGACGCAACTTCTATGCTGGCGACATCGCGCGCGTCGTCGACCGTTACTTCAACGGATCGGCGGCTGGCTGCGCTTCGAGGACATGGCCGCACACCGGTCGGAATGGGTGGAGCCGCACCGCACGGGGTATCGCGGCGTGGACGTCTATGCGCTCGGCGCGAACACCCGAAGGCATCGCCACGCTCCAGATGCTCAACATCCTAGAGAATTTCGACACAGGCGATGCGGGCTTCAGTCGCCATTGTCGATCCATCTCCGGGGCGAGGCGAAGCGGCTCGCCTATGAGGACCAGGCGCGGTTCTACGCGGACCCGCATTTTAGCCAGGTGCCGGTCGAATGGCTGATCTCGAAGGAATATGTGCGCAGGCGCGGGCGAGGCTGATCCGACCCGACCGCATCCTCGATCCCGTGTATCCGGGGCGGGCGCCCAGCCATGGCGACACGACCTATTTCAGCTGTTGCCGACAAGGACGGCATGATGGTATCGATGATCCAGTCGAACTTCCGCGGCATGGGGTCGGGCACAGTTGCCGACAGGCTGGGCTTCGTTCCGGGATCGCGGGCGGCTGTTCAGCCTGAAGGACGGCCATCCAATATCTATGCGCCCGGCAAGCGACCGTTCCAGACGATCATTCCCGGCTTCGCCACGCGCGGCGGCGATCCGTGGATGAGCTTCGGCGTGATGGGCGGCGATATGCAGCCGCAGGGGCAGACGCAGATCATCGTCAGCCGTGTCGACTATGGCCTTGAGATCCAGTCGGCGGGCGATGCGCCGCGCTGGCACCATGAGGGATCGTCGCAGTCGATGGGGGAGGATGCCGCTGGGCTTGGCCCGTGGCTTGCTGCGCACGGGAGACGGGCGTGCCCGCGGCGACGCGGCAGCGGCTTGCGGAATCGGCTGGACGATCGGCAGGCCCGATGGCGGCTTCGGCCGCTACGAATGTGTCGAGCATCGCATGGACGGCGCGACCCGCGTCTATGCCGCGGCGAGCGAGATGCGCGCCGACGGCTGTGCGCTGGCCTATTGAGGAGACGCTGCCCAAGCGGTGTTCACGAAGCGGTAGCACGCTAGGCGAGGGAGCGTGGCGCTGGGGCAGCGCTGCGGCGACATCGGCGGCAAAGCGCGCGATGTCGAAACAGGCGCGCCGGGATCCTCGCCGCGTCTCACGATCACCAGACGTTGCGCAGGAATAACCATCACATACTGTCCACGGTTACCCTGTGCAGCAAAACTGCCCACCGGCAGCCCTGTCGGGGGCCGAACAGCCACATCGTCGCGCCATAACCGGGGCCGCTCGGCGGCTGGGGTCCCTCGGCGTCGTCATGGTGCGTAGCCAGCCCGCAGGCAGCAGGCGCTTGCCGCCCAGACGCCGTCACGGGACCAGGAACAGCCCAAAGCCGCGCGCGAGGTCGCGGGCGGTCGACCACACACGGCTGGAGAGGACGTGGTTGCCGTGCCAATCCGTCTCCGCGACCGTGTGCGTCATGCCAAGCGTGCCGAACAACTTTTCGGCCACATGCGATCTGTCTCGCCAATCCGCTGCCGTGTGGCGCCGACGGCGAAGGATGTCGTTATTCGCATAGCGGCGCGTGCCAGGCTGGGCCTCAAAGGCGGGACACCGCCTGCTCGTCGACTGCGGTGCCGCCGAAATAGATCGCGTCGGTGCGGTTGCCGGCGGTGTCGCTATGAAGGCCTGACGCCATACGCAGAAGGTTGTCGAGCGCGTGATCGATTGTCGCGGGTCACCGGCGCTCCACTGCGGCACGACGGCTGGCCCTGTAGCGCGCCGGCATCGACAAGGCCGATCAACGTTCCGGCGATCGACTTGCCCACCGACCAGGTCGGTTCGACGTACGGCCCCAAAGCCGCTGCCATAGCGTTCGGCAATGATTTTGCCGTCTTTCGACGATCCACGCCCACCGTCTTCGCACCGGCGCCATAGGCACCGGCGAACGCTTTGCCGACAGCTCGGTCAGCGGCGCGGAAGGGCGCGCCGCGATGCCAGCATCGCCCTGCGGCCATGGGCGGGGATCTGCCACCGCGATCCGGTGGTGGTGGGGCCACGTGCCTTGCCCGCGGGCGCCTTGCTGCCGATCGGCAGCGTCACGCAGCTCACGGCCATCGCGCCAGACCGCGTATCGCGGTGGCAGCGCGGGTCGAAGGCGACGCGGACCCACGGGCACGGTCGATCTGCGCGGTGAGCGTCGGCACGATCTTGTCATATTCGGGATAGATGCCGGTCAGTTCGTCGGCATCGATCTGCGCCGGGGTCCGACCGGCGTTGAAACCCGGAAACGTAGTGCGGCCTTATAATACGGCCGCCACCGCGCGTGGTGGGTGCCGGCCGAAGGCTGGGCGACGATCTGGGCGTTCGCCGGACCCGCGGGGGAGCAGGGGCGAGGACGACTGACTTTGATATCCGCATCGTCGCATCATTCCATTACCCCCCGGCTACGGCAATCCACTTATCCGGGCGCGCCGTTCAGCGTTCCCCTGTCGAAGTTTCTGTGGCAAGGAATGGAGCAGTATGCGGGATGATGGCCGCCATCCTGTACAGCTTTCGTCGTTGTCCGTTCGCGATGAGGGGCGCGATTGGCACTGGGCATCGGTGGCGTGCGCCATGCCTTCCTGGAGGTCAGGCTTTCCGACAAGCCTGCGGAACTGCTCCACGCGTCGCCCAAGGGCACAGTGCCGGTGCTTGTGACGGCGGAAGGTGTCGTGCTCGACAAACCTCGCGATCATGCGTTGGGCGCTGCGTATCGGGACCCGGAAAATTGGCTCGCTCGTGACGATCCTGCGCTGATCGCAGCCAATGACAGAAGTGTTCAAGCACCACCTCGACCGGTACAAATATCCCTGATCGCTATGGCTCGGACCCAACCCGGCATCGTGATCTCGGCTTCGAGTTTTCTACAAGATCTGGAGATGCGGATCAGGGGTTGGCGGTCAACTCGGCGGCACAAAGGCGGGTCTGACGGATGCCGCCGTCATGCCTTTCGTAAGGCAGTTCGCCGGGGGTCGATGGAGCGTGGTTCGACGACTTGTCCTGCCACGGCTGAAGCCATAGCTCGCCGATCATCTCGCTTCCAATCTCTTCGAAAGGATCATGCAGAAGGTTTCCCCCACGGTCTCCGGACGGGCCGGCGATCGTCATCGAAGGGCGGACAGAATGCAGATCGGTGATGCGACGCTAGCTGGGCAAACAGCGGCCCGGCTGCAATTAACGAGCGTCCGCTTTCGGGAGGGGCCGCGCGCCGTTGAATAATGGCCGACGTTGGGTCATCGTGGCGGGGGGGGGCAGCTCGCAGCAGTGCAGACATGCCGTCAGGGATCTAAGCTGGGCGTTCTCTCAGCTGGGCCGGTGGATTAGACCCGGCGAGGGAAAAGCTGGGGCCTTACAGAAGGCAGCGGGGCCTCCACCGCTCTCCCAGCGCCACGTATCCGCTAACGCCCCCAAACACGGACATCTCGGTTCTCGCCAACGCGCATATTCCGTTAGTATAACTGGGCGACTTGGGAATGGCTATTCAGACGTCACTTCCGCGCCGCCAACCATAGGGGTGGGTTTCGGACCCGGAAGGTAAGGGTGCCATTCGCCCCGTCATCTTTTCTCGACGTCAACCAATTTGGTAATGACGGTCCATAGCGCTTCCACCCCTTGTCCGCAGGCGCGGCGCACCGAGCACCCGCGATCCACTGTGGCAATGGCGGCCCAAGTCAGACAGACGGCCAGCACGCCCCTCCAACCTGAACCGGCTATCGAAGCGACAGGCAGAACCACCATAGGAAGACGACCGTGAAACCGCTCGCGATGTGAGTGATGGCGCCGCAATCCCGGCTGGAGATAGAGCGGCGACCGGCGTGTTGCCTATGGGGAAGCCGGACGGGCAGAGCCCCAGGGTACGAACAGTGCCGCGGGCAAGCCGACCGCCGACGTGCGCTGAATAGCAGCCATGCCAGCGGAGGATCGTGCCCACAGCGCCCGCCCGGATCGCGGCGTCAAGTTGGCCAATGTTCATGCCGTCACGATACGGGAGGGTGCGGCGCAACCACCTCGCCAATCTGTAACCGACTGATCCCCAGTATTCTCACCAGCGGTGAGTTTGAAAACATTCTCGTTCTCGATCAATCGTCCTTTTTGGGAAAAGCTGGCGAGCAGCGGGCAGGGGCTGAGGCTTAGCACCTCCTCCGCTCCCCCATGGATGAATGGCAGAAGGTGGGGGCAAAAAAGGCAACCATAATGACCGGATGTGGGTCTGTTGCGACAGGTTTTCCGTGGGTTATCCATAAGCGATGGTCCGCCGGCTGAGTGTTGACACGGATCAACGAAAAACGTCTTCCTAGTCGCATGTCGCTTGCGGCTAATCCACCGTGCGGCGCCAGCGAGCGATGATGGAGCCTCGCGTGGCGAGGTTGGGCGCTTTTAACAAAGTTGCCGGAGGTGCTGTGGGGCAACCTGCTTGGTGCGCACCGTTAGCAGCGTAAGGACAGGACGATCGGCGTTTCCTGGGTTGCAGGTCCCGGCCGCCTTAGGCGTTAAAGCGCGGTTGCCGGAACGCCTCCACCAAAAGGTTGGTGAGATAGAGCGCGGTCAAAACCATTATCCGCGGTCTGGCGAGAACGTTGTCAATATCCATACGACCCCAAGAACCGTGCCCCAGTACCCAACCCCGTGGCGGTAAGAAGCATAGGATCATCTGCCCTGCCGGATCGCCAGCGCGATCGCAAATGGCTGGCGCCGCCGAACTGCAGGCGAAGTACCGAGTCAAGATTGATGGCCAAGACAAGAAACAGCAAGGTGGCGGTACTAACCCACAACATCAGCAAGCCGGCGGGTTTGGCGTAGCCTTCGCTCCAGAAACTGCTCCTGACGCGTGTGGAAAAAGGGAGGCCCGCAGCGACGCTCACCGGCAGGGCAATGCCGATAGCGAGCAGGATGCTCCCGCCAAGGCCGCCGACCACGAAACAAGGATTACGAGCGCCATAGCCGCTCCGGCGAAGAAACCGGCGCGGGTCCCGAAAAACGCCGGCTGGCCCATTGTGGAGCGAGGCCGCCATCGGGGCACCACCGGTGAACATCGCGCCCAGCGCCGCCAATGCAAGCACGAGCAGGGCGCCGGGAGGACAAACACGGCCCGTGTTCCGGCGAGGTCGAGCGGAACCCTGTTTAGCCGATCGCACCCAAATAATCATTAAGCAGCAGCCGGAGAGGAAGCTCATCACCAGCCAAGCTAGTCCCCGGCTTGATGCAGTATCGAGCAAAGGCTGCCATCGCGTGTTGAACGCGAGCAACCGTGCGGCCCGATCGCGCTTCCGCCGTCGCGCATTGGCGCGCTCCCGAGCCTGTGCTGCGTACCGCATGAACCTTCCTCCGCCCAAATTCGGGTTGCTTGACCAGAGCGCGGCAACGCTGTCGCCCATTTACATGCCGATGCAAGATGACGTGGTGGCCAAACCATCGTTGAGTAGGTGAACGGAGTGGCCGAAGTTCGGAAGCTAAGAGGCGTCGCGGATGTCCACAACTGGGTCGTCGCCGCCTCAAACAGCGACAAACAGACCGATCCACCGTTTGCCGTTTTTAGCAGATCGGCGCGGGCATCCCGGCCAGCCGTTCAACTTATCGCAGCAGTCCCGTTTCTCCATCGCCGACGAGCCGTTTCGGGAAAATGCAATCAGGAACAGGTTTTGGGAAAACGGCTGGATCGGGAGGCGTCTGTAGCCTGAGCTCGCCGATGCTGTCCCCTCTGAACCTTCGTTTCTGAAGCCAGCTCCCTTCGCTTGACGCACAGTGTGTACACGGACTAAACTGCTAAGCGCCTAAAAAGACAGCGATGCAGGTATGGTGACAACCTGCGGTCTCTTGCGGAACAGTCACGCTTGAGCAGGTGATGCCGCTCTTGGCCGTGGCCGGACACAACGAGTTGCCCTCGTGCGTGGCCGGTCGTCGATCTGACCACGATCGGCTCGTGTCCGTCTCACCAACGGAAGGCGACCATGAAGCTGAATCATCAACCTCTACAGCCACGACACCAAGCCGGCCGCGCTATGTTTCGAAACATTATTTCGGGCTGCGCACGCTGGTCGTGCGCGGCACGACGAATAGCGATCATGCAGGACGATGATGGCCTTGTGCTGATCGTCAACCACTTCGAAAACAAGCTCGACGGCTTCGAATACCCAAAGCAGCTCGACATTCTGCATGTCGGCTTCATCCAAGTCGAAACGATGCCGTCGATGCCCTGCATGCCCGCCCTAAGCGGCGACGGCTGGGAAACGCAGGCGCCGCACGAGGCGCATGGTGCTGGTCCTTCTATTTCCGGGCAAGGGCGGCTACTTTATCAGAGTGACGACTCTGACGCCGATAGGCCCCCAAGAAGCGTATCATGGTGACCGCAAGTAAAAAAGTTCGTTTGGGGTCGGCGGAGCCATCCGCCAGCCATTTCCGACGGCGATGCCGTTCAAACGAACCGGCGAACAGCCAACCTGCAATCCCGTATGTCCGGTCTTATTCTTGGGATGACATATGTTCACGCACATCATGATCGGCAGCAACAACCTTGAGCGATCCAGAGCCTTCTATGACGCTACGTTCACGGCGCTGGGCGGCAAGCCGAGCGAGAGGGATGAGAGGCCGGCTGATCTACGATCACGACGGTGGGCGGCTGATGATCACCCGGCCGATCGATGGCCACCGGCGACTGTCGCCAATGGCGGAACCATCGGCATCGCCGCCATCAGCGCGGATCATGTTCGCGCTTGGCACGAGGCCGGCACCGCGCATGGCGGCGCATCAATCGAAACCCCGTGCGAGCGCCCGAACAGCGTTTTCGTCGCCTATCTCCGCGATCCGGATGGCCGCCAGCTGACCGCGCGGACGAAGGCGACGCGGTAACTCATGGAACTCGACCATCCAGCTGGGCAAGGAGGCTCATGTCCATCGGCATCAGCCTGATCGTCCTTTTCGCGGCGGTTCTGCACGCGAGCTGGAACGCCCTTCTACGCGGAGGCAGCGACCGGCTCTGGTCGATGACGATCATGTGTATCGCCATTGCACTCGCCTGTGCCCTGATGGCGCCCTTCGTGCCGGTTCCGCAACAGCGAGTTGGGGGCTGCGTCGCTTTATCGGCGCTGCTGCGTCGGATACAACCTCTTCCTCGTGCGCACCTACCGGCAAAGGCGATCTCAGGCAGACCTACCCGATCGCCCGCGGCGCCTCGCCGCTTCTGGTCTCGCTCGGTGCCGCAGTCTTCGCGCGCGAGCTGCCAGACGCGCTCAGTCTGACGGGCGTGCTGCTGGTGTCGGGCGGCATCGTTGCGCTGGCCTTCCAAGGGCGGGCCATCGGGCGGCAGACATTACTTTTCGCGCTTGGCACCGGCTGCTTCATCGGTGCCTGCAGCGTGACCGATAGCGTCAGGGGTGCGGCTGTCCGGCTCGCCTGTCGGCTACACCGTCTGGATGTGCCTGTCGTGGGGCCTGCTCGCGCCGGGCGACCTACATCGTGCTGCAGGATGCCCGTTCTCTGGTGCGCGGGCGCAGGGAAATGCTGGTGGCGGCCGGTGGGGGCTCGCCTCGCTTCTGGCCTATGGCATCGTCATTTTGCCATGGCGCACGGCACGATGGGACCGGTGTCGGCGCTGCGGGGAGACAAGTGTCGTCTTCGCGGCCCTGATCGGACGCGTCTTCCTGCACGAAAGACTGAGCCGTTATCGGATCACGGCCTGCCCGGTTGTCGCCATGGGGGCTCTTCTGATCGGACATGCAGGCTGAAGAGAGACAGATCGGAACGTTGCTGGGGTGAGCGACCGCTCGCGATCCGGATGAGCGCGTCTTACCGCGTGAGGCGGCGAGGTTTCCGGGATCAGAGCAGTTCATGCCCGGCGCTGCGCAAAATACTGTGCTGGCGTGCTGCCGAGCGCCTTGCGGAACATCGTGATGAACGCGTTGACCGAATCGTAGCCCAGATTCGGCCGCGACCTGCTGGACGCTGGCGCCGCTCGCCAGCTCGCGTAACGCAACGACGAGGTGGAGCTGTTGGCGCCAGCGGCCGAAGGTCAGGCCGGTCTCGCGCAGCATCAGCCGCGCCAGCGACCGCTCGCTCATCGCGACGCGGACGGCCCAACCGGCAAGCGTGCTGCGGTCCGACGGCGCGGCAGTCAGCGCGTCGGCGATGGCGCAGATCCTGCTATCGCCCGACACCGGCAGGTTCAGGCGCTGGCGCGGCATTTCGGCCAGCTCGTCAAGCATCACCCGGGCGGGGCGGGCGGCATGTCCGTCCGGGGATAAGTCGCTCGGCTCGTGCGCTAGGCGATCGATCATCGCGCGGATCATCGCGGTCAACTCCAGCGCGCAGCAATGGTCGGGAAACCTGCTCGCGCCGGGCTCGACGAACAGATAGTCGACCCGCGCATTCGCGGTCGCGCGCGCGCTGTGCGGCACCCGCCCGGAATCCAGATGCCGCAGCCCGGCGGCACGATCCACATCGTCCGCGGCGATACAGGTGTCACCCGCAATTATGCGCGCGTCTGCGCCGACGGCGTCGCGCTCGCCGCTGCGCGGCACGTCGTCACGATCCAGCGTTCGACCCTCGACGTGGCGTTACGAATGGTGCGCGGCGGCCGCGGCACACGCTTCGACAGCGATCGCGCACGCGCGCCGTCTTCGCCAGCGAAGCCGCCATCCCCGACATCCTCGCCGACCGGCGTGCCGCGTTGTTTCGCGCTGGCGGCGATGATGGGACGCGTTCCGCCGACTATCCACGCGAGCTGGAAGGCTGCACGACAATACCGTCGCCCGCCGCCCGCTGCCGATCGGCGAGGGTGCGATGCTGCTCAAGCGCCGCCCCGACATCCGGCGAGCCGAACGGCTGCTGGCGCCGCAACCGCCGGCATCGGAGTCGCCGAAGCCGATCTTTACCCCGTATCAGCCTCGGCGGTTCGGCGGGAACCGCTACGTCAGTCGGCCATGCGCTGGCGCCTTCTGTCGTTCGGCTTCAGTCTCGGCCCGCTGGTCTCCGGTCCTTTCCCAACCGCAAGGCGGTCCGTGCGAGGATCGATGAGGCCGGTGCTGATGGCGACGCCGCGCTCGCGGGCTTCGATGGTTCGGTGTTGCTGGCCCTTCAACAGACCGAAACCGCCCTGTCCGCTTATGCGCGGTCACGCGACCGACTAGACGCGCTGGAACGCGCGGCGGGAGCTGCCGGCAAGGCAAGCGGGGACGCCGAAAAGCTGCAACGCTTCGGTCGCACACCGTTCCTCGACGTATTGAACGCGCAGGCCAGCTACGCCGACGCGCAAACAAGCCTGTCGTCCGCGCGCGCGCCAGCTTAGTCGATCGGCAGATTGACCTCTTCCTTGCACTCGGCGGCGGTTGGGGTAGGCCGATAAAACTTGTGGCTCAAGCGCTACATCCTGATTATCCGCGCTTGCCTGAGGCCAAGCGCCGTTGTTTGGGTCGACACAGACTCAAGCAATGAATGGCCGTCATTCGGGAAAGTTTATGAGAGCCGTTCCGCTTTCCCATAACTCGATCCCAATGGGAATGCCCCGGGCCGTCTAGCTGGCGGTTCCCAATCGGGAAGGCAGGCCGCCGGCCTTGCGCCAGTTGAATGTCGTGAAAATTCCACGCTATTCCGCAGCGATGTTCACAATGGGTCCTCCCGCCCCACCGACGGTGCGCGCATTCTAGAAATATGGCGTGGTGCAGTTGACGCCACGCACTTCTTTCTTTCAGTCGAGGATCGCATTGCCATAGGTCAGGAGGTCTGCGCCTTCCTTCCGCAAGCGCCGCTAACGCTTGCAGTCGATCAAGACGACCGCCCGCTTGGCTTCATGCTGATCGATAATGGTCACATGGAAGCATTGTTTATCGATCCGACTGCATTC
Organism: Acanthosepion pharaonis; assembly: GCA_903632075.3. NCBI lineage: Eukaryota > Metazoa > Mollusca > Cephalopoda > Sepiida > Sepiidae > Acanthosepion > Acanthosepion pharaonis. The sequence continues at coordinate 110,369 of CAHIKZ030003317.1, read as the reverse complement.
CGGGCATGGGATCGGCGCTGCGTTGGTCCGGCATGGATTGGTGCTATACCGGGCATGACGACAGACGTGAATGAGCAGAACGAGCGGGCCGTAGGTTTTACAACAGAATGGGATTCATACAAACCGGCCGCTCGTCGCTCGATGGGCAAGGCAGGCCATACCCCTGATACACCTCGCCCACGGGAGTTGAGGAATCAGCAAACGGCGGACAAGCATACCTGCGGCCGATGGCTCGGGTACCAGACGCGCCACGCGAACCACCCGCGACGGCGCTGGACGGGTCAGTTCCGTCGCCGTTGGCACAGTCACCGGGCTCGATGATGCGGCAGGGAATGCATTCTCAGCTTCGAATCGGTCACGACGCAATATGACGCTAAGGGCCGACCAAGCGCGACGGTGACACAGGGGGGCTCTGTTTCGCAGCTGACTGACTATACCTACGACAATGACGACCGGCTGCGTTGCACCGCAGCGCGAAGCGGCGGTGCGTCGGGCGATGCCTGTGCGGTCCTGAACGGCGGTGCCAGTTCGACGACGTTCGGGAACGGAGCTACGGTAGCGACGGGCGACTCACCACGAGAAGCTGAATGGCGTCGTCATGGCAAGCTATGCTTATAGCGGTAATGGTCAGATTACGAGCGTCACCGACGCCGTCCAACACGACCAGCTATCAATATGACGGCTATGACCGGCTGCTCCGGACGACCTACGCCGACCAGAGCTATGAATATATCAATCGCAACGGCTACGGCGATGTGCACCTCGCTGCGCCAGCGCGACGCCCCCCTCGATTTCCCTGGGCAGGACTTGCTGGGGCAAATCACCACCATCAGCCTTCCCGCTGGCGGATCAAACAGCAACATATCACTGGGCTATGACCTGCTGGGTCGCGTCACCTCGGCATCGAACGGCAACGGTCAGGCCCCATGGAGCAATACGACTGCGATGGCGTACGATGCCCTCGGTCGCATGATGTCGGAAACCAGTAATCCGGGTGGGATCGGACCCCGTGCCACATCGTACCTGTACGATGCTGCGGGTAATCGTACGCGGGTTACCCGAGCGATGGCTTCTTCGCCTCCTATGAATACCGTCCCGACGGGCTGTTGCAGCGCGTCCGTGAGAACGGTGCGACAGTGTTGGGGAATATGGCTATGATGCCCTCGGGCGTCGCACCACGCTCTCTCGCGGCAATGGCACATCAAGCAGTTACGGCTATGATGGCCTTTCGCGTCTGGCGAGCCTGAGCCGTGACCTTGCGGGCACGATGGCCGATGTCACGTACAATTCGACCTTCGACCAGCTTTCCCGCACGACGATCCAGACGCGTTCGAACGACAGCTACGCCCGACCGCCCAGTCGCAGCGGATCGCGCCTACACGAGCAACGCCCTCAATCAGTATACGCAAGTGGGGCACCGGCGCACTGGGCTATGATGGTCGCGGAAATCTCATATCGGATGCCAATGGTGGATCAGCTATTCATACGATATGCTCGGCCATCTGACAGGTTCGAACAGCGGCGCTCAACTTGCCTATGACGCACTCGGCCGTCTGACCTACACCGCCGTCAATGGCGGCGGCATCACTAGGTTCGGCTACGCAGGTGACCAGATAGTTGCCGAGTATGATGCGGGCGGCAACATCACGCGGCGTCATGTTCCCTACCACTAGTAACGACGATCCGATCGTCAGCTATGGCCCGCAGGGCCGCAGCTGGCTGTATGCGGACGAACGGGTTCAGTTGTTTCCACCGCTGACGATGCCGGCAATGCCTGCCAGATCATGGCCTATGATGAATATGGCATCCCCGCGGCAGCTATACCCAGCGCTTTCAATATACCGGGCAGGCTTGGCTCCCCTGAGCTTGGCATGGCGTATTATAAGGCCCGCATATATTCACATTGACGCTAGGACGTTTCATGCAACCCGACCCAATCGGGTATCGAGCAGGCTTGAACCTCTACAATTATGTCAGGGAAACCCCGTTAATCTGACCGATCCGACGGGGCTTTATCAGTTTTGCCAAGAGCGACTGACCGGTGGTTTCCCCACGCATAACAGAACGAACGGCGATATTGTTGTTAGTGGTGGTCACTATGTGACGCAATGCACATACATCCCCGACTTCCCCTCAAACCCGGCCTAACGCCCGGTGGAGGCCCGTGCTACATCCCGGACGAGGTATGCCAGCGCCGAGGAACAACCAGCGTAAGCGCCACACATGTGACGGAGTTCCCGGCTGCGGCCTACCAAGTTGGCTGCAGCGAGCGCGATTGCTCAGAATCCAGTAAACAGTTTCATCCTGCGTGGTTGCGAGGCATTTTTATCCACACGGCTTTCTCGCGCGAGGTTAAGACTTTTCCTCTTTTGGTATTTCATCGCACGTGAACGTGTCATATCGTGATGGCGCAGTTGCCGGTTGGCTTGACCTCGGATCGGTCAGACCTGCCGCTGTGAGCGGCTCGCTGAACAGTCCTGACTTTGTTGTCGAACTTAAAACTGGGAATGCCCGTTTGGGAGAGCCTCAGCTGTCTAACTACTTTAACAACTTGCCACCGAAGACGCGTATTTGCGAAATTTTTGAGCAAGGGATGTAAGCGGACCATGTCTGGCTCATTGAAACAGATAAAACTTAATTCCGCAGAAATTTTGGGCGCCGCTAAAAAGCGCCGGCAAGTCAACAGCATCCTTAGGAAGCGAGGATTTATTTCTCTCGGCAAAGGAGGGTGGCTGGGATTTCGCGGTGATGACGTGGTATCGGGTTTGCTAGTTGAGGGATCCCCATCTGATATCTACATATCGTCGTTCGTTCTTTCTGTATTTGATGAGCTAACATTTATCACGTGGGCGCTGGGCCGTAGGGATTGTTCATTGCTCCGCCAGTGACAATGCAGCAAGCGAATGTAATCAGGCGGTCTCTGAGTACCGGGCGGAAATCGCTACAATCGCTTCTCCAGCTGAGCTAATTGGCTATTTGAAAAATCAGAATATTGGCGGCTTCTACCCTATATGGGTAAGGTATTTATGTTACCTTTAGAGAAGGGCGTTTTGAAGAAGCCTTTCATTATCTTGAAGACTAAAAGAAGCAGGAACTTCACAAATCCGCGTTAAAAAATTGGCTGAGATTGCTCGGCGGTTGAAGCCGCAGATGCAGCTGCGATACGGCAGGTGCTTGAAAGGTGGGAAAAGACGTCAAGGCAAATATTTGAAGTGGTGATTTTTGTTTGATTCTTCTAACTAGGGTGACACCTAGGTGTTTGATCCCGGCATTTGATGGTGCATCATCGGCGCAAGCACCGGAAGGATGCACTATGGGACAGGTTCTACACGGGCGCCCGCACGACAGAGGCGGTCCCCCAGCCTTCGCCGGGGCAGGCTAGCGATACAGCATAGTCAAGAGAGCCGTAAGCGTCCGGTCTTCCCCGCCTTGCAGGCTAGGGTGATGCGCAAGCCACAGGTGCGGCACTGTGGCAGGCACCGGTGCGACATCATGGCAACGCGAATTATCGAGATGGTTGGGACTGAGCCGCGGCGATGGTTCAGCGACGATGACAAGGCACGGATCGTGTCGGAGGCGATGATGCCGGGCGCGAGCGTGTTGGACGTGGCGCGGCGACACCGGGTGTGCACGTCGCTGGTGTACCGCTGGCGACGCACGCTGCTGCGCGACGGGTTGCGAGCGAGGCATTGCCGTTGCCCGGCGCGGCGTTCGTGCCGGTCGAGATGGCAGGCGTGCCCATGGTGCCGCAGCCGGAGCCGCTCGGACCGGGTGTGGTGGAGGTGGTCGGCCCGGCGGGTTCGCTTGATCGGGCCGCCGACCGGCGTCCGGTATATCTGGCGGCCGGTGTCACGGACATGCGCAAGGGCTTCGATGGGCTTGCCGCGCTAGTGCAGCAGAGGCTGCGCCAGATCCCTTTGGCGGTGCGGTGTATGCCTTCCGGGGCAGGCGTGGCGATCTGGTCAAACTGCAGTGGTGGGACGGCCTGGGCCCGGTGCTCCATGCCAAGCGTCTCGAGCGGGTGAGCTGCCCGCCTGCACAACGTCCTCGACGACATCGAGCGTACCATTTGGCGCCGGGTCGACGTGTCGGTCTCCGCCAGCCTCAAGATGCTCCACGACATCGTCCGGGCCGCGATGGGCTGGGAGGATTGCCATCTGTGGCATTTCGAAGCTGGCGACCGGCGCTACGGCATCCCCGACCCGATGTGGCCGGAGAGCGGCATGACCGCTGCGAAGAACATAAAGCTTGCGGCCCTCATCAACCGGGGCGTGCGGAGTTCGGTCTACACCTACGATATGGGCGACGACTGGCGGCACACTATCACGCTCGAGGATGTCGGCCCGGCGAACCCGACGTCAAGTATCCGCGCTTCGTCGATGGCGCCCGGCGCTGCCGCCCGGGGACGTCGGCGGCTTGCCCAGGTTCGAGATGTTTCTCGATGCCATGGCCGACCCCAACCACGAAGAACACGACCACCTGCGCGAATGGTATGGCGGCCCCTTATAACGCCCACGACATCGACGAACGCTTCACCCGCCGCGCCGTCGCCGCCATTGCCATTCGCCGCCACGCCGGCAAACTCGCCTATCAGAAGAGCCGCGCCCCATAACAAGGCGGTCTGCCGGCCACGCTTACTCACCTGAAGCAATGTCCGGTATTGAGGAGCGGGAAGCGGCCGCGAACGTCCGCAAGTGATGACGTGGACGGCTCTCCAACCCTCCCGCAGAATGATCTGCGTAGAGCCGGAAGGAGAATTGCGATGGGCAGCGTCACCACGATAGGTCTAGATCTCGCGAAGAACGTGTTCCGTGCATGGCGTCGATGCGGGGGGCGTGGCGGTGATCCGCCAGCGGCTGACCCGTGATCGCATGCTGAAGTTCTTCGCCAAGCTACCGCCATGTCTGGTCGGTATCGAGGCGTGTGCGACCTCGCACTACTGGGCACGCGAGCTGGTTTTGCTCGGGCATGACGTGAAGCTGATGCCGGCGCAGTACGTGAAGCCGTATGTCAAGCGGGGCAAGAACGACGCGGCCGATGCGGGAGGCGATCTGCGAGGCGGTGACCCGCCCGACGATGCGCTTTGTCAGCATCAAGTCGCCCGAGCAGCAGGGCGCGATGATGCTGCATCGTGTTCGCCTGATCCTGAATCGCCAACGGACGCAGTTGTCGAACGCGATGCGGGCGCACCCGCCGAGTTCGGGATCGCCACGCCGATCGGCAGGAACGGCATCGAGCAGCTCCTCGACGTCATCGCCGACCCGACCGACGAGCGGTGCCCTCCGATGCGCGGTTTGCTGGAGATGCTGGCGGCTCAGCTGCGCATCGTGAAGGAGCAGATCTCGAGAACGACCGCCGCATCTGGCGAGCGCACGCGAGACCGAGCTTGCCGTCGGCTGATGGAGATACCCGGCGTGGGGCCGCTGCTCGCCAGTGCCATCGTCGCCACCGTTCCCGATCCTGCGATCTTTCGCTCAGGCCGCAACCTCGCCGCGTGGATCGGCTTGGTGCCGCGGCAGAACTCCAGCGGCGGCTAGGAGCGGCTCGGCGGCATCACCAAGCCCGGGCATCAGTACTTGCGCCAGATGCTGATCGTCGGCGCCATGGCGGTCGTGCGCTTTGCCGAACGTAACGGTGCCAAGCGGCCGGGCTTGTTCAGCTGCTTGCCGCCGCAAGGCCAAGGTCGCGGCGGTTGCGCTCGCCACCAAGAACGCACGCATGATCTGGCGATGATGTCCAGCGGCGAACGCTGCTGCGAGCCGCAGGCCGCGTAATAGATACGGCGCGGGCGACCGCGCCTGACGAGGTTGGAAAGGGCGAAGAGGAGCTAATGCAACAAGCCGGTTGAACCGCCGGATCGGGAAAACCCACAATGACCCAAGCGCATCAAGCGCGTGAAAGGATCGGGACCCGAGACGCGCGAATGGCATTACGGCCAGCGGCACCATCGCCGCATAAACAGGTCGGACACATAACCGCACCAACCAGCAACGCGAAGCAATTGTTCGAGCTTGCCAACGGAGGGCCGTCCACACATGGGTCTGGCCGCCTCAGTGGCCTGCTGGTGAGCGTTCGCACCGACAATACTGCACTTGAGCCGGTAGAGGCGATCCTCGTCACTTAGCGGTCCGTCGATAGCGGAGCGCGGCCTATCCCCGCAGGGTCAAAGCGCGCTCCCTCACTCCGCATCCGTCCATGCGTGAGACGAACCCAATCGGAGCGAGGAGCCTTGGATACGAACGATCAGCCGCGTGGTGTAGACTTGGTTGGGCCCATTTCCTTGAGGATGCGCTGGCCTCATGCGGTTCGGACCGCAGATGTTGCGGTGGTGCATCCACCGATGCGCCGAGAGCCGCAGCCGCATGCCAAAAGCCAACGCGGGTCCCCAAAGCACGCCGCGTGCGATCGCGATCGCGTCCGCATCGCCGTCTTGAAGGATGGACTCGGGCTGATGTGGGTCGGTGATGAGACCGACCGCTATGACCGGCATCGACACGGCCTGCTTCACCACCTTCGCGAGCGGCACTTGGTAGGAGGGACCAACCGGATTTTTGGCGGGTCGAGCCCCCGCTGACACGTGGATCGCGGCACATCCGCGCGTCCTCGAGTTCTGAAGCAAAAATCGCGGTCTCGTCCACCGTCCAGCCGCCTTCGACCCAGTCCGTGCCTGAGACGCGAACCGTCACCGGCTTGTCGGCGGGAAGGCGGCGCGCACGGCGTCGAACACTTCGAGCGGGAAGCGCATCCGGTTGGCAAGATCACCGCCATATTCATCTTCGCGTGTGTTGGAGAGGGGCGAGAGAATTCGTGCAGGAGATAGCCATGCGCGGCGTGAATCTGGATCGAGTCCAGACCGATCCGGGCTGCGCGCCGTGCCGCATCGGCGAAGGCATCGCGGATACGCGTAAGGCTATCGCGATCGAGCGCGAGTGGTGGATGCTCGTCGGGTTCGAACGGCAGGGCGCTCGGGGCAAGGGGGTCTGCCAACCATGTTCGGCATCGGGTGCGATCTGCGCCCCACCGTGCCGTGGGCTTGCCGTACTCGCCTTGCGTCCGGCATGGGCCATCTGGATCATCAGCGGCATGTTGGACCAACGGCGCACGCCATCGACGACGCGCTGCATCGCCGTTTCGGTGGCATCATCCCACAATCCGACATCGCCCGCCAGGTGATGCGCCTCGGGCGTGACCGCCGTCGCCTCGATCGTAAGAGCGCCCGCGCCCGACATGGCGAGCTGGCCAAGATGGATCAGGTGCCAGTCGGTCATCGCAATTGTCTTCGGCCGAATACTGGCACATGGGCGCGATCACGATACGGTTGCGGAGCGACATCCCGCCCACGTCCGGGGGGGTCGAAAAGCTTGCCCATTACCATTCTCCTACGTTGGGCATCGAGGCCCATGGTTCGGCAGGCGCCTTGTGTTCGCCCTGCTGGAGTAGTTCGATCGATGCCGTCGGGCGAACGGACGAACGCCATATGTCCATCACGCGGCGGGCGATTGATCGTCACCCCGTCGGCCTGCAGCCGGGCGCAGGTCTCGCAGATGTCCTCGACGCGGTAGGCGAGGTGGCCGAAGTTGCGGCCACCGGTGTAGGTCTCGGCCGGGCTGCCATCCTCGGCGGCCAGTTATAGGTCAATTCGACCTCAGCCCGCCCGGCTTGCCTTCGCCGCAATGATCCTCGTCGGCCGCCGTGAAGATCAGGTGAATCGCCCCTGCTCGTTTTCGATCCGCCGGGTTTCCCTGAGGCCCAGCAGTTCGAAGAAACGAATAGTCGCCTCCGGATCGGCAACCCGCAGCATCGTGTGGAGATAGCGCATGATCAGGCGGCCTTTGCCGTGAGGGCTTCCATGACCAGCCCGCCGTGCGTGTGGCCAAGCGGGGTTCTGTCCGGTCACCAGATTGCCATCGCGCAGAGCGAAGGGCTGGAAATCAGGGCCGCCCTCATGATGGGCGCCCAACTCCTTCATGCGGGTTTCGAGCAGGAACGGCACGGCCTGATCGAGGCCCACGGCGCGTTCCTCGCTGTCGGTGAAGGCGGCAACCCGGCGCCCCGCCACGAACGGCGTGCCATCGGGCTTCTTCGCGGAAACAAGCCCGGCGGGGCCGTGGCAGACCGCGGCCACGATCTTTGCCTTCGCGGTCGAACCGCTCGACCAGTCGCGCGAGCTCCTCGCTGCCAGGATAGTCGAACATCGTGCCGTGCCCGCTGGCAGGGAACACCGCGTCGTAAACTGACGCGTCGATGCTGGTGAAAGCGAGCGTATCTGCCACTTCGGCCTTCAACGCTTCGTCCTTCAGATAGCGTTCGACCGACGCATCATTCTCGCCATCGGCGTTGACGCTGCGCTGGTCGACCGGGATCGCGCCGCCCCTGATCGAGGCCGTGGTCACGTCGGCGCCTCCATCGCGGGAAGGCATAGTAAGGCGTGGTCAGTTCCTCGAGCCAGACGCCGGTCGGCTCGGTGCCAGGCGTCATGCGATCGGCTGACGGCGATCATGAGAATGCGTGTCATCGGTTTGGCTCCTTTGCGTGCCGGATCGGGGGACGAGTGACGATGCTGTTGCAGCGATGGCTCGCACCAACGCCTGTCAGAATGCAGCCTCAGTTATCCGTCTGTCGCGTCGATGCTCGTTCAAATAGGCGTGAGCGCTCATCATGAAACCCAAGGGGAATGGGCCACCATCCATAAATCAATTTATGGAAACACAATGTCCCTTCACAGATGCGCACATTCATCGAAGTCTATCGCCGTCGGTCGCTGAGCGATGCGGCGCGTGCACTCGGCATCACGCAGCCGGCGGCGTCCCAGCACATCGCCCGCTTGAGGCGCAACTCGGCCATCCGCTTTTCGACCGCCATTCGCGCGGCGTCCGTCCCACGGCAATCGCGGATGATTTCGCCGCCTCGATTGGCAGCAGCAGCTCGACCGGGCCGAAGCCGCATTGGCATCGGCACGCGCGCGGTCGGTTCGCATTTCCGGACGGTCCACATCGCGGCGCCATCGGACCTTCTAGGCGAAAATGATCACGCCAAGGCTCGGGCCACTGCTCGACGCCGGGCTTGATCTGCGCCTGCATATCGGTGGGCGCGAAGCCCTTTATGCCATGCTGCTTGATGACAAGGTGCACCTCGGCATCACCGCATCTCGGCCGGAGGACGCACGGCTTGCCTATCAGGAGATCGGCTCGGAAGACCTGCGAGCCGTGGCCGCGCGCCTGCCGTAGCCGAGCAAATGTCGCACATGCCGCTCAGTGAGGCGCTTAATACGGTGCCTTATATTGCCTATGACCTCGACCGGCCATTGGTGCGCAACTGGCTGGAGGCGAACCAGATCGAGGTAGCGCGGCTTCCGGCCCTGACCGCACCGGATCTGCGCGTCCTGCGCTCTGGCCTATGCGCGGGATTGGGCTGACGGTTCTACCCGGCTATCTCACCAGGCCGAACGTACGGCCTGCACCCGTCGAAATTGCAGCGCCTATCCGCGTGCCGACCAACGCATACTACCTTTGTCTGGGCCAAATCCCCAGCGCCACCCCCCGCGTTGCCTTGGCGCGCGATGCGCTGATCAGAGCATTGAGGGCGTGAGCGGTCTGGCTGACTGATCCCGGGAGCTCGGTACACAGAGACGAACGATTGGCCAGCTCATGGAAGCGGAAAAAGAGGGACGCGAACGGCCGACTTCGGGCCAGACTGATCCAGAAGCGATGCGTGCGATGCTTGTCGAGTCAGGCCCAATGGTCTGCCGTTCAATTGCGCCCACGCCCCATCCGTCACGCTCAGCCAATAGCTTCTGCATTACGACCATATTGTCGGTGCCCACTGGCATAACGGCTCGAGCGCGCGGGCGAGACTCTGGCGAGTTCGGTCAGCGTGTAGTCGACCCGCGGCGGCACTTCGCTGTAGTCGTTCTGGCGCAGGACGCCGTCCGCTTCGAGTTCCTTGAGTTGCTGGATCAGCACCTTGTCACGCGACGTCGCGGATGGCGCGCTTCAATTCCCCCATAGCGGGTGGGCCCGCGCAGCAAAAAAAGTACAGGATCAGTGGCTTCCACTTTCCCGAGATGACCTTGAGCGTAGCGTCGAGCCCGCAGGTGAAGGCAGGCGCGATGGGCGCGATGACGGGATCGTCGGCGAGTAGCATTTCAGACATTATAGGCACTTACCCAAAAAAGGTGCATACTTGTCTGTAGGTAGGCTGCCTGCCAACTGCGTGCAACCAGTGAATGGAGGCACTTAAGAACAGACTGGACGGGAAGATCGCTGTTATTACCGGGGTGGCACGGATTGGATTGGCACGGCGTCAGCGAAGCGGTTCATCAGCGAAGGGGCGGTCGTGTACCTCTTCGGACGCAGGGCGGAAAAGCTGGAAGCTGCAGTGGCGGCGCTCGGCGGCAATACGCGGGCGGTTGCGGGATCGGTCACCGATGCTGAGATCTCGACCGGCTGTACGACACAGTGAAGCAGGAGCACGGCAAACTCGACATCTTGTTCGCCAATGCAGGCACGGGGCATTGGCGCCCTTGTCCGAGATTACGCCCGACCATGTCGACGCGACGTTCGACGTCAATGTGAAGGGCACGATCTTCACGGTTCAAAAAAGGCCTAAAAAGCTGATGGAGGCCGGCGGGTCGATCCTCCTCGGCGGCTCGACCAGGCGTCATGGGGACGCCGGCATTCAGCGTCTACAGCGCCTCCAAGGCGGCGGTCCGCAACCCGCGCGCAGCTGGGCGCAGGATCTGCGGGCACGGTATCCGGGTCAACGTCCTGTCGCCGGGTCCGACTTTAACCGAGCTTGCCGCCGAGGTCGTTGGCCGTGATGCCGCCAGATCGAGATGGGGGCGACGACGCCGATCGGACATGTCGGCGAGCCGTCAGAAGTCGCGGCTGCTGCTGCCTTCCCGGCATCATCGGACAGCAGCTTCATGACGGGCAGCGAGCTGTTTACCGACGGTGGCTTGGCGCAGATTTGACGAAGTGCTCCAGCCGGCAGGTCGGCTGGCACCATCAAACCAGCTCGTGCCGCACCGATAGCAGCCGCGACCTTCCGATCATCGCGCTATGCGATGACGATGCTGGAAGGTCGACATGAACGAATGGCAAAGTTCGGAAGCGGGGAATGGATCGTAGATGTCTGCAATTGGGTCATCGCGGCGAAGGGGCGACAGCTCGCCCAGTTGCGGACGTTCGCCTATGGCGACATGGCACCTCGATGAGCCGTCTCTATACCGCACGTCGCATTCCGCAGGCAATGATCCTGATCGGTCCATATTCGTTATTTTCTCATTAGTTGTGGGCGTTGCGCACTATGGCTTCGATGTCCCTATCTACGACAGGAATACCGGCGAGCCTTCGTCTGATATGAAAATTGGCCTATTGCTCGCTTTCTTCGCGGGCGTTGGTCTTCTATTCGCGCTACTGGGCCGCACAATCTTCCGCGCAGCAGCCCGCCATAAGCTCGCCAGATAGTAAGGGAAACGTCCGCTTTCCACCATTCCATGCGCTTCGTCCACCTTTTGAGCAACCGCCGCACGCCTGCCTGCTTCCGTAATGAACGAATGGCGGAAGCTGGGGCGCGGAGGACGACCTGAATGACCGGTTCTGGGTCATTTGTACAAAAGTCCGGCCGTTTTGGTGCCAGTTCGTTTCAGCATCCCATTCCTACGAAATCGAGGAATGGGATGCCAGTTAATTCATTAAAACCTCTCAGATGTCAGCACTGGCTGACATTGAGGTCGTTGATGACGCTGTTGTAGGTCTGGAGCAGCGTTTTGGCGTCCCCTACCGCCTTCGGCTTCATCATCTGGAACGAGGCGCCATTCTGCGATCCTTGGCATAGGTGCCGTCCTCGGTGCGCTGAATGATATCGCGCCCGGCTGCAAGATACGCATTGGCGTGCAGCATAAAGCTCGCGCATGCCGTCTTGTCCTTCTCGCGGACCTTGTTGTCGAACTGGACGGCCATGGTGTTGAACTGGTCCGGGGACGCTTTGAATGCCGCCTTCTGGTCGCCCAATCCCTTGCCATCGAGCACCCCTGGAGGCATGATCCATGCTTTCCTTTGAGATAATAGACCATTGTGCCCTTGCGATAATAGTCCGTGGTATCCTTCTTCGTTGCCTCGAACGCGGCCTTGATGCGCGCGCGGTCCGTGGCGTCGATGGCTTTGCATAGGTAGCTGGGCCGATGCAACATTGTTCAAAGGCGGTGTTGCGCCGGCTGGAGCTCGCGGCCATGGGCGCCGTTGTCGCTCACATAGGTCTTGGCCTCAATATAGTTCGCCATGTCGCGGTAGAGCGGCGCAATCTTTTGGCGAGCGCTTCGCTATAGGTCCGCGCCGCCCGTCGAGTTCCGGCATGGCGGGCTTCATGGCCAAAGCTCGGTCCAACTGTTCCCTTGATCCGGTCGATGCCCGGGTCCGACGGAAAGAACAGTTTTGCCGGGTCCTTGCCGCTGTCGAAAACCGGTTTGATGGAGCGCTGATAAGTGGCCACGATGTCGGCAAAGGGCGTGCGCGCCGTATTGGCCGCTTCGACATAGGCATTGTATTTCTGCGTTTCGTTCTGGTCGGCAGCCGATGTCACGCGCTTGAATTTCCTCTCCCTGCTCCCGCACGCAGAGAGCGCGAGCACACAAGCAGGAAGAGCCATGGAGCGGAGTAATATCCTGAACACAAAAACGACCTCTGAGTTGGCCCCCTGACCTGACAGGGGTCTCGCTCTTAGATAAGAGTGAGCCATGACTGAGCATACGACTAGGCGCTACAATGGCGGCGAGGTCCTCTCCGGGGTTCAGCGCCGGAGGCGCTGGACCCCGGAGGAAAAGGTCCGGATCGTCGAGGAGACGTATCTGCCGGGCATGAACGTGTCGCTGGTAGCCCGGCAGCATGGCATCAGTGGCAGCCAGATCTTCACCGGCGCAGGCTGGTTGCGCAGGTGCGCTGACTGCCGCCGGTGCCGGCGAGGAGGTGGTGCCCGCCTCCGAGTACCGGTCGCTGCAGAACCAGTCGCCGAGCTGCAGCGCCTGCTGGGCAAGAAGACTATGGAAGCCGAGATACTGCGGAGGTTGTCTCCGGGCCGCAGGCCCAAAAACTCCTCTTGCGCTCGATCTCGTTGGGGACGACCGGTGAGCGCGGTGGCCGAGGCGTTGGGCGTCAGCCGCCAGCACCTGTCAGCCATGCACAACCGGTCGCCTACACGTCGGCGAGGTCGACCGCCTCTACCGATACCGACTTGGTCAGCGACATCCGGGCGCTGATCGCCGATCTGCCCACCTACGGTTATCGCCGGGTCCACGCCCTTCTGCGCCGCCAGTTGCGGGATCGGGCGCACAGCGCCCAATCCCAAGCGGGTCTACCGGTCATGAAGGTGCACGGGCTGCTGCTTCAGCGCCACAACGGCAGCCGGGAGGAGCGGCGCCATGATGGTCGCGTTGCCGTCGATCGGCGCAACACCCGCTGGTGCTCTGACGCCTTGGAGATCGCTTGCGACAATGGCGAAAAGGTGCGCGTCGCCTTTGCACTCGACTGCTGTGACCGCGAGGCCATGGGGCACGTTAAAGCTACCACCGGCGGCATCACCGCCGAGGACATCCGTGATCTGATGGTCGCCACTGTCGAGCATCGCTTTTGGCCCGGTGAACCGCTTGGCCTCGCCCATTGAATGGCTCAGCGATAACGGCAGCCCTTACGTTGCTCACGATACTCGCCGCTTCGCGCGCGACATCGGCCTGGCCTCCCCGCACCACGCCGGTCAGCTCTCCGCAATCGAACGGCATGGCCGAAGCTTTCGTGCGCACCCTCAAGCGCGACTACGTCCGTAAACCCGACGCCCGATGCACGCACCGTCATCGAGCAACTGCCCCGCTGGCTAACCCACTGAATGAGGTCCATCCGCACAAGGCGCTAGGCTACCGATCACCCCCGCGAGTACATCACCCAAACCCGCGAGGCCTCGTCAGGCAATTAGGGGCAACGACAACCTCAGTTTGGTTGATGCCAACAGGCGGCTCTAAATCGTTGGTGGAAAAGAGTTTTGAGCCGCGGCGCTCCCCCTATGCCCTCCTTGGGCACGCCTTCAAATTTGGGACTTTGATAACGGCGGAGGCGTAGAACTGTGTACTCCATCCACGCGGATATGCCGTTCTTCAATTGCGGTGACTATCGTGCGACGACATAGTGATGGTCAGCGCCCCGGCTACCCCAATAAGAGCGGTTGAAGGGATGGGCAGGATCATCCGATCACCAGCCATGTCTCGCACCTCAACAACGACGGCGGCCCTCCCTCGGTGTCGGTCAAACTGATCCAGTCGGGGGACATGCCGAACAAGGTATCGGGTTCGGCGAGCGCGCCGACATCGAGCAAATAGTCGTGCGTGACATGCTCGATCTGGGGGTCCTGATATCCCGCCGTGATGAGTTCGCGGGCGAAATCGCTCGGGTCGCTCAGCGCCTTGACCGCATTTGGCATGGTCATGCCGTCGCGCCCGGGAAACAGCTTGCGACGGATCTGGCCGAGCAGGAGAAAGGTCGCCGCCCGCCATCCTGCCAAAGTTGTAACCACGCCGAGGCCGCCCGGTCGCGTTACTTCCGTCCATTTCCGACAGGCCTTTGCGCCAGTCGGGAAACATGATGACACCGAAGATCGAGAAGACTGCATCGAAACAGCCGTCTGCCAAGTCCGGGCCTGTCCATCCATGACGCTCGCTTCAACATTGGGTAGGTTCGCCGCTGCGATCCGCGCCACCATGCCGGGGAGAAGTCGGTCGCGAGCACGTGCGCGCCGGTACGCGCCGCTGCCAGCGTCAGTGCGCCAGTTCCGGCCGCCACATCCAGCACGTGGCTTTCCAATGTCAATGCGGCCTTCGCGAGTGCTGCCCCTCGGCATAAAGGAGGTGGAATGGATGGGCCGTCTTCTCGTAATGCTAGGCGGCTGTGTCCCAATGATCTGGGTTTTCATAGGCAGGCATAATCGACGCTCCACGAATCACGTAACATTATAGGTATCGTGATGCTGAGCCCTGCCAATCTCGATGGCGCCGTGAAGGATTATATCGTGCGCAACTGCAGCCGTCTTGCGCAATGCTCCATGTGCTGCCCACATGGCACGGCATGAGCGACCGATGACCTCCGAGGCGATTGCCCGCATGCTAGGTACCAACCCGGTCGTGGTACGGCGCACGATGGCGGGCCTGCGGGATGTAGGGTATGTGGGGCCGGAAAAAGGGCCATGGCGGCGGCTGGGAAATCGCGCAGCCTTTGCAAAGCGTGTGTTTGCTGGATGTGCACCGTGCGGTTGGCGGACCCCGCCTGTTCGCCATCGGCCATGAGAACGCCCACGCGACTGCGCGGTCGAAAAAGGCGGTCAATACAGCGCTGATGATGCGCTCCGTGATGCCGAGACGCTGCTGGTGGCACGCCTCGACGCCATCAGCTTGGCCGAACTGGCGCGCGATTTCGACGCGCACTGCGATGCGGCTGGCTGGGAGGTCGCGTCGCCCTCCGCCGATACCCGTTCGTTCGCATGTGCCGGCCTTGCGTCATTGTCACCCGATCTGGATCATATCGATCACCGCTCGCAGGGCCGGTGCCATCTGCCGCTGCTGGGGGTAAATACAAATAGTAACCGGGAAAGGGAACCGACCAGTCCGCCAGCAACGCAACGAGTGCCCCGGTCGAAAGCGTCGACGACGGACTCTTCCTTGAGGAAAGCGGGATCCTGATGCCAGCAAGCGCCGCGTCCACCATCACGGCGCGGCTGCTGGTGATCAACGGCCCTTCGACCGCCACGGAGAACCAGTGGCCGTTCTCGAAGAACTCCCACGCATAGGGGCCGGGCTGCCCGGCCAGCGCCAGCGGATGCACCGATGCTGAGCAGGTCCTTCGGCGTTTGTAAACGCCGTGCTCGGCCAGATATGCGGGCGCGGCGACCGCCAACTGGCGAATATCCTCGCCTAGCCGAAGCGCGACCATGTCGCGCTCGATCACCTCGCCGATACGGATCGCGGCATCATAGCCGCTGCCGACGATGTCGACGACCGTGTCATCAATGGTGAGATCGAGCGTGATATCGGGAAGGCGCGCGCCAGCCTCGGCAGGATCGGCACCCACGAACCTGTCTGCGGCAGCATGGAAGCAGTGCAGGCGGACTGTACCGGCCGGCAGCTTCGCGGTAGTACGCGCCTGCTCCCGGCGCCCGTCAGGCTGTCGATCGCGGGTGCGATATCACCGAGCAGCGCGGCGCCAGCCTCGGTCAACGACACGCTGCGGGTGGTGCGATGGAGCAGCCGGATGCCCAGCCGCTCCTCCGGGCCGCGGATCAGCTGGCTCAGCGCCGAGGACGATACCCCCAACTGCTCGGCCGCCCGGCTGAAACTCCGTTGCTCGGCTACGGCTGCAAAGGCGCGCAAGGCACCGAACTCGCTAGGATGGATCATGGGGTGCATCTCAGCATTGTGAAGCTGGCCTTATAAGCCCGGGTGAAAATGGTCGATTATCCGCTTGATGTGAGCGCTACATCTGGCGGCGAAGGAGAACAGCTATGAAGACATGGTTCATCACGGGTATTTTCCGCGGCCTCGGCAAGGCGCTCGCGCAGGCGCGCGCTCCGGGCGACACCGTCGTCGGCACGGTGCGCGAGGTGCCGGACTGGAAGTGGGTCATGGTACGCTGCATGTCCTGACCGTCGATCTCACCGATGCGGCGGCGATCGCACCGGCTGTAAGTGCGGCCTTCGACAAGGTTGGCCACATCGACGTGCTGGTCAACAACGCTGGGTATGGCCTGCTCCGGGGCGATCGAGGAAGGACGGACGCCGAGTTTCAACGGCTGTTTGCAGTCAACGTCTTTGCACCCTTGCCATCATCCGCGCCGCGCTTCCTGCCATGCGGCGGCAGGGCAGCGGTCACATCCTGAACATCACCTCGATCGCAGGCCGTGCGCCGGCGGATCGTCCGGCCTCTATTCCGGGCGACCAAATCCGCGCTCGAAGGGCTGACGCAGAGCCCGGCCCACGAAATCGCGCCTTTTGGTCTCAAAGGCCACGGCCATCGCACCGGTGCCTTTCGTACCGACTTTCTCAGCGGTCATTCGATCCGCCGCAGTCAGGGCAGCGAGCAATATGCCGAAAGCGTCGGACCGGAATCGCACGGCTTGACGCGATGGCCGGGCGCCAGATCGGCGATCCGGACAAAGGCGGCTGCGGCGATCCTCGAACTGGTCGACACGCAATCCGCCGCTGCATCTGCTGCTTAGGGAGCGACGCGCTGCGACGTGCGCGAGACAAGCTCGACGTGGTGATCGACGAGATGGATCGCTGGGAAAGCGTAACGCGTTCGACCGATTATGAGGAAGATACCTGAGCGGCCGGGCCTGAGGAGCTATCGCTTCGAACGACGTTGTCCCCCCGGCGGCGCAAGGCCAACCCGCCCAAGGTCCGTCGCGGGAAGGGGGAGGGGCGCTTTGACGCAATGCTTGGGCCCCGTCAGCATTGGTTGCGGCGCAGCTGCGATCCGGCGCGCGCGCTATGAGGAGTGCAACGACATGACCGACCAGAAGAGCGGCATTATGGTCCGGGGCCGTTTGATACCGTTTCCCTCATCGATAAGCCAGACGCTCGCGCCAGTCTCGAACGACTGGTGAATGACGATGGCGTCCCGATCAACGCGTTTCTACCGATGCCACCGGCGGACGATCATGCAGGCTGGATGAAGATCAAGGAGGCAGCGGACGGGCATTATGCGGCGGCGGTGAGAGGGCTGGCGGGCACGTTGCGTGCCAGCGCCGAAACGGTTCGTATCGGCAAGTCCACGATTCACGTCGCGACGCCCGAAGCCATCTCGGCACCGAATTGTGCCTATGTGGATTTCCATGGCGGGGCGTTCGTGTTTGGTGGCGGCGAGGCGTGTCGCGTGCAGGCGCGGATGCAGGCGGATCAGCTTGGGGCGCTCAGCTACGGCGTCGATTACAGGATGCCGCCCGAGCATCCTTATCCGGCGGCATTGATGACGCGATGGCGACGTATCGCTACGTGCTGGAACGGCACGCACCGTCGCGCATCGTCGTGGGCGGGCGATCGGCGGGCGGCAACCTCGCCGTCGCGATGCTCCTGCGCGCGAAGGACGAAGGGCTGCCCATGCCCGCCGGCATGGTTCTCCTGTCACCAGAGGTCGATCTGACCGGAGTCCGGCGACAGTTTCGGTGTCAATCAGATTGTGGATGTCGTGCTGCCCGGATCATTGATGCGGAACAACGCGCTGTATGCCGGTGGGGCAGACCTGTCGCATCCTTACCTCTCGCCATTGTTCGGAGACTTAAAAAAAGGCCTGCCGCCGGCCTTCCTCCAATCCGGCACGCGAGACCTCTTCCTGTCCAACGCTGTACGGATGCACCGTGCACTGCGCCGGGCGGATGTGGATGCCGAACTGCATGTCTTTGAAGCGATGCCGCACGGAGGATTTCAAGGGAACACCCCGGAGGATGACGACCCAGCGACCAAGAGATAGCCCGGTTCGTTAAATCTCGCTGGGGAGGACGTACTCGTCCGCAATGCACCCCCAATGAAAACATCGATGCATTCCGGTTCCAATGCGACTTGATGCCTCATAGTCGAGCTGCCGCTTGGATCATTTGTCGCAGATTTTTACCGCCTCGGCGCCTTCAGACCCAGATGGGGGTGTCAGCCGGTAACGTGAAAGAAATAGGCAAATAAATTATATGGATAGGTGCTGGCGTGGGTGCAAAACCATCCTGCCCCCGCAACCAACTCAACAACAACCAAAACCGTCTCTCAGGATCTCCCGAGGCGGATTTTATGCCTTTTTTAGCGGCTTGGCCGGGAGTCCCGCGGGCTCAGGGTGGTTCATTTGCGCCCCGGCGATGCTGAGTTTTGGCGCCATCCGGCCGTCTCGCTGGCCGAGGCGAGGTTGCGCCGCGCCAAGGCCAAAGCGATGCTTGGCGCGAGGACGACCCAGCAAGCCAAGGGCATAGATGACCTTCGAGGAGGCGGCGCGCAAATGGCATGGCCACCGCCCCGAGCGTGGCGCCTTTCCGGTGCTCGGCAAGTTGGCATTGTCCGTCATCATGCCCACCGATGTTGGCGATGGTGCGGCGGGTCGAGGCGCGCGGCGCGCTCGACGTCAGCCGCCGATCACGATCATATCGAGTGGCGTCTGCGCACGCTGGAGGAGTGTGCTCTTCACGAGCAGACGTTGCACCTTACCTGCTCGAAATGCGGTCACGTGCGCGTCCTCGACGCCGTTGCGCGCTGGTGGAAGTTTTGCCAGCGAAGATGGGACGGCAGGCTGGGGTCGGTCGGGCGGCGGCTATGCTGCTCGGCATGCCAACCGGAAGGACACCCTGCGCCCCCCATGTGGTGATCGGCCGGGACCGCCGACCGGTGCCGCTCTGCCCTATCCCGACGTCGCCACGTGGAAGAAAGCTTGTCTCGCGCTACCGGTCGTGATCGAACAGGCGAATGTGTAATCTTTACAACAGCGAGGTCGATCCTAGCAGCTATTTTGACGCGCTTGCTGCGGTCGACAAGGCGGGCAACATACTGGAGGTCGAAAAGGATTACACGGCGCCCGCAAACCCGGATACGTCGTCCGGCTGGAAGATGACCAGCGGCTGCTAAGCACGATGCGCTGGGGCTTCCCGACGCGCAAACCGCGCACGCGACCAGCGCGCGACGGGGAATTGCCCTTCCTCTACAACTGGTGGACCAACGCTCGGAACATGCAGAGCTACATGTGGAAGCCGTGGTTGATGAAGGCCGAGCACCATTGCAGTGCCCTTCACCCACTTTTCCGAACCCAAGGTAGCTGCCGATCGGAAGGCGCCGGGCGACACCAACTGGTGGTTCACCGTCGAGGATCAGGTGGTACCGTGCTTTTGCCGGCTTGTGGAAGGTCGATCAGGATCATGACCAGTCTATGCTTTCTGTACGACCGAGCCCAATCCGCTGGTGGCGCCGAAACCCCAAGGCGATGCCGGTCATCCTGCTCGCAGAAGATCAGGAACGCTGGCTGGCCGCACCGGTTGAGGACGCGCTCAGCTTGCTGACGGCCTATCCGTCACAGCTGATGAGCGTCGCCTGACCATGACCCGCAACCGCTATTATGACGGGCCGCCGAGTGATCATTTCGACGGTACCCGTTTCTTCAATCCGGGGCAGCCCAGTACCGATCGAGGCTTGCACGCTATTCTGCGCTGGAAGCTAGCCGGTGCTGCTGCCAAATGGCCGGCTTCGGTGCCGTCACGCCCGCTAAGCCAGAAGCGCGCGTCGATGGCCTGTGCGTGACGATGGTCGGCCATGCGTCGCTGCTGATCCGGGCGGCAGGGGTGAACATCCTCACCGACCCGGTCTGGTCGGAGCGTGCCAGTCCGTTCCGCCGCGTCGGGGCCGAAGCGGGTGACCGCGCCGGGGATCGCGTTCGAAGATCTACCGCCGATCGATGTCGTGCTGTTGAGCCACGCCCATTACGACCATCTCGATGTCTACACGCTGCGGCGCCTTCACGCCGCACACGATCCACTGATGGCGATGCCGCTCGGTAACGACGCGGTCGTCCGGGCAGCGGTGCCGGCGGCGCGTTGTGTGAGTGGCGACTGGTGGGACCGGCTCGACTGGGCGGCATCGCCACGACGCTGACTCCGGCCAACCACTGGTCAGACCGCTGGCCGAGCGACACGCGCATGACGCTGTGGAGCGGGCATTATCTGACACGCCGGCGGGCGCGATCTGGTTTGTCGGCGACACGGGCTATGGCGACGGACACATCTTCGGCGAGGTTCGCGAACGCACAGGATCACCTGACGTCGCCCTCATTCCGATCGGTGCCTATGCGCCGAGGTGGTTCATGGCCGCGCAGCATGTCGACCCGGCCGAGGCGGTGAAGATCGTCAACGACGTGGGGGCGGGGCGAGCGCTGGGTATTCATTGGGGCACGTTCCAGCTGCTGACCGATGAGGCACGCGAAGAGCCTGTTGAGGAACTAGCAACGGCACTGCGTGCTGCGAGCGTTGCACCGGAACGCTTCGTCGCAGCTGAAGCCGGCGGCGTCTACCGCTTCGCCTAGCGTATTTCCAGCGGCACGTGGCCCTTGGGGCATGGGAACAGCTCGTCCAGACCATCGAGGACGGCCGCATCGAGGTCACCGATCCCGACGGGCATGCGATGGCGGCCCATCCCAAGCTCGGCGTCGGCTAGAACGCCTGGTCGCGGTCGATGCGAAGCACAAGCTGATCGTCGAACAACACGTCGCCAAAGCGGGCAGCGATCTTGGCTTTCTGGCTGAAACGGCCAGCACCGCAGAGGGCCTCTTCGGCGTCGACCGGATCGATGTGTTTGCCGACATGGGGTATTGCTTGGCGAGGACATCGCCGCGTGCGAACGGACTGGCATCACTCCCTATTTCGCCCGCCCGCCCGCAGCACGGTGCGGCCATCGGTGATGGTCGCTTTCCCCAAAGAACGGCTCCGCTACGACGAAGCCGCGGATTGCTATCATGGTCACGGCGAGCGGCGCCTCGGTATTGTCATCGAGGCGCACGATGTACCAATAACCGCGGGCGACACCGCTTCGACTTTGAAAGTTGTGACAAGGGTTGGCGCTCGCGGAAGGCTCTACGGGAAAACCCGAACCTGTTGCCAGTTACAGAGCCAATCGTGCGCTCTGCGCTCGCAGCGCGTGAACAGGATGGCTTGGTGCATCTGGGATCGGCAACATGGATCGCGACAGCCACGGCATGAAATCAATTATGCCGACTGTCCCATTTATCGATCCCAATGGGAACGCCTGCGCCGTCTCGCTGGCCGTTCGTTTGCCCTGAGACCCGATGCAAGGAGCGGCGTCATCTGCTAACATCGCTCAATGGCAAGGTTCGACAACAAACGCGTCCTGATCACGGGGGAAACGGAGCGGCATGGGGCTAGCCGGGGCGAAGCGCATCATCCCGAAGGCAGGAGCGTCATCGTCACGGGGCTCAATCCGGATCGTATCGATAGATCACGGCGCGCTTTCGGCGATCGCGGCCAGTCTTGGCCAATGATGCTGCTGATCCTTCAAGCGTCGCCATGCTGGTCGAAGCGGCGAACGATGCAGGCGGGCTGGACGGACTATGGCTCAACGCCAGCTATGCCGCGCTTGGTGCGCCCGAGGAGGTCGACGCCGACGTCTTCGACCGCATGATGTCCGTCAACGTGCGCGGACCGATGTTGCAACTGGCCGCGCTGTCCGACCACCTGAAGAGTGGGGCATCGGTCGTCGTTACCTCATCGTCCTCCACCTATGAGGGGCGGCCACGACAGGTCTGTACGCTGCCACCAAGGGGGCATTGGTTGCGATGGCGCGGTCTTGGGCAACGGCGCTGGCACCGCGAAGCATCCGTGTGAACGTCATCGTGCCGGGACCAATCGACACAAATTTTTCGCCACTTCCTGCCGGATGACGCAAAGCGTGGTTTCGAGGATTTCGTCGTCGGACAGGTCCCGCTTAGCCGCCCGGCACACCCGACGAAGCCGCAGCCGTTGCGCTGTTCCTCCTGTCGGACGATGCGTCCTATGTCACGGGTAGCCAATACGCCGTCGATGGCGGCCTAATCATGCAATAGCGACCCGTGCTCGTTTCTCGATCCCAATGGGGAATGCTCAGCCGCCTCGCTGGCCGTTCGTTTATGGGAATGCCTATGACGGTACGTCGGATAGGTTTGACTGCCTCGTATTAGTTGTTCCTGCCTTCGTCGTATCGGCAATAAAACCGGACGCAGTGGTTGCGACATGGCCTGAAAACATTGCTGTCGCCCGAGTCCAAGCCCGATACGCCAATCGTCATGGCGGTCTACACGTACGGGGTAAAAACATAGCAAGGCAATTCAAAAAAACTTTATCAACACCGGAAAGCTTGTTGCTAATACGCTAGCATAGATGAGGCGGAACCGATGTTGCAATACATGGCTCCCGATACCTTGGGCGGTACTAGCAAGCGGATCACATCCAACCCAGCGTCTTTCGCAAGAATAAGGATTTAGGGTGGCTGAGAGCATGAATGGCTGGAACCGTCGATCCGTGATGGCCATTGTGGCGCCGGGATACTGGCCGCTCCGGGCTTCGCAATGGCATCGCAAGGAAAGCGGATTACCGCCCGCAGCGCTTGATCGCGTTCGGGAGATGATGCGCGACAGGCGGATTCCCGCTGCGGGGATAGCGGTGGTGCATAATGGCGTCACGATGATGACCGAAGGTCTGGGCACGGCCTCTCTACCGTTCGATGTTCCCGCAAATGAGAAGACGCTTTTTCCACCTTGGATCAGTGGGCAAACAAATTACGGCTGCTCTGGTCTTCGAGTTGGCCCGGCCAGGACGATCGATCTGAATGGTCCGGTCGGGCGCTATGCGCGAGGCCTTCCGGACGCTTTTTGCTGCGATTCCCATCAGCGCCTTTGTTGAGCCACACTGGGGGTGCCGGACTATGAAGGGTTGCCCGGTTTCGAGGCCGATCGCCCAATCACGCGCGAGGCTTTTCTCACTGGTGTAGCTGGCGTCCCGCTCGACTTCCAACCGGGCCGTGCACAGCCTATTCAACACCGGTTGTGTGCTGCTCGGCTATCTGCTGGCCGATGTCACCGGGAAATCCTATCGCGACCTCGTGACCGAGCGACTGCTCAGGCGTGTCGGCCTGATCGATTCCCGGTGGACGACGCGAGCGCCGTGATCGCCGGACGCGCGGAGCCTTACGTGCTGGAAGATAATGTCACGCGGCACGCCGTTGGCATGAGTTCCGACTACTCGCAATCAGCAGACGGCGGCGTATTGATGTCGGCGCGCGATGCGGCGCGATGGGAACACGCACTTCAGGTTGGCCCGGTCCCATCGCCAGCGACGGTTGCGAGTTTGGTGCGTCCGGCGCTTATGTCCTCAGGTCGCAGCGCAGCCTATGGCGCGGGCTGGTTCACCGATGAGATCAATGGCCGCGCGGTCCAGTACCATTCCGGTAGTGTGACAGGCTTTCTGACCTTCGCGGCGCGCGCCGTCCACCGGACTGCGGTTACCGTCATGGTCAACATTGAGAGCGGACCAGCAGGTCGGTTCATTGAAGAGGCCTGCCTGATGCTGGCGGAGTTTGTTGCTCCGGATCCACACCATTAGGGCTGGCTCCGGCCCGGACGACGCGCCGGAGGTCACGGCGCAGGCGCTGGCGCTGCTGACACGTGGCGACCGGCCACTGGACCCGACCTGTTCACCGAAATCTCCGCCTTAATGGAGGGGCGAGCCGCTGGCGTCGTGGTGCCGTTCAAAATTGGAGCGGACGCGACGGGCATCGAATTTCGTCTCGTCGGACATCATGCCGAACCGGCGGCCACGTCCGGCGCTACAGAATAAGCCGCAACGGCCGCGCACGTCATGTAAGCTTCGCCTACGCGCCTGACGGCAGAATCTACCGGTTCCGTAATCTCTAATTGGTAGAGGTTGATCAGCCGAACCCGCACCATCGCTGAAGAGGGACTTCGCGCTTCACCATCCCAACGGGAATGTCCCAGCCGCCTTCTGGCGTTCCCTATCGGACGCTCGTGGCCATCCCGATAGGGGAGGCGCAGATCAAAAGCGCCTTCAACGCCAACGTCGCAATGAACGTCGGCAGATACTGGTCGATGACGAAGCGCGGCACCGGCGCACGAGCCTCCCTAAATCCTGCGATCCTGAAACCCGCCTCGGTCTGGCCACCAATCTGATCGGTCAGGCTATGGCCGAAGACCAGTGCTTCGCCGCGTGCGACTTTCGCCTCTAGTTCGTTGGCCTCCATGTCCTCGGTATCGGCGCAGGGCATGGTGTGTATGGGGCGAATGAGCCCCTGCTCTCGCCATTTGGGATCACGATCGCCCACAAAAGACGACCGGGTTGTAGAAGCTCGCCAGCAGCCGTCCACCCTTACGAAGGGTACGGTAACATTCCGTCCAGACAGGCCGGACATCCGGCACGTAGAGGTTGGAAATGGGATGGAAGATGATATCGAAAGACTCGTCCGGGAATATGGACAGGTCGCGCATGTCTCCCCGGATCGTAGACAAAGCGCTGCGTCCCGTGCTGCCACCAACCGGTCCTGCTCAACTGCCCTTCCGAGGCATCGAGGACGGTGACGGTCGCGCCCGCCGCAGCGAGGATGGGGCTTGTTGACCACCAGCGGACGCAAGGCAAAGGATGTCGTGGTGCCACCTGCCCCAGCCAATGGTCGGGTATATCGTCCGGTATCAACCGCACCGACCAATCTCCTTGACGGGCTGCCGCGATAGCTTGCGGAGACACCGGGCGAGACCATTCGCAATCCTGCGCGGCAAGATTGTCCCAAGCGACCTGATTATGCGCGACAATGCTTTCCGGGGACCGATCTAAAATGACATAATGATGCCTGTAGAATTGCTCGTTCCGACGCAGTCACCCGTGCAAGACTGGCACGCATTGGAACGAGCGAGCTGACATAAAACGAAGCTATGACTGCGCCGTTTGGACGCAGACTCAAAACGGGACCGCGCGATGCGATCAGCCAAGATGGCTTCGTTACAGGATCACTGTCAGGGCACTCCGGTATTGCGAAACAGGTAAGCACGCACCGTGCAAAAAGCTGTAAACGCTCGCGCTAAGTGGCGGCATTCTGATCCCGCGCTATTTGTCGGCGAGCGTCGCTACGCGGCTACCGGCTTGGTCTCGGCCGATCGCACATAGGCGTAGAGTGTTGGCTTGGAGATGCCGAGCATCGAGCAAATCTTGGCGATCGGCATCGTGTTCTCGTGGTAGAGCCTGACGGCGGTCGCGCTTGTCCTGCCGAGTGCGGCCGGCCGGCCACCTTCTTGCCGCGAGCGCGGGCTGCGGTGAGACAACTGGAGGTCCGCTGCGGATCAGGTTGCGCTCGAACTCCGCCAATGCCCCGAACAGGTGGAAGGTAAACTTGCCCGACGTGGTGGTCGTGTCGATCGCCTCGTGCAGGCTCAGCAGCCCGACCTTTTCCTCGTCGAGGTAGGTCATCCATCCGATCAGATCACGGAGCGAGCGGCCGAGCCTGTCGAGGCGCCAGACCACCAGTGTGTCGCCGGCGCGAAGCAGCTCCTTCACCTTTTCCAATCCGGGGCGAGCGGCAGTCGCCCCGGAGGCCTTTTGTCGGTGATGACCTTCTCGCAGCCAGCAGCCTTCAGCGCATCACGCTGGAGGTCCAGTTCTGCTCGGCGGTCGATACGCGGGCGTAACCGATTTTCATGCGTAGGGCCGGTGGCGCCCGGATCAGGCGCGGTTTGGGAAGAAAGTCGTCATCGGCAGGTCTATGTTGCCCTAGTTTTCTTTACCGGGTAGATTTACGTCGAACAGGCCGGTTTGGCAACGCGAGCGGACTCGCATGGCGATGGGCAGGCAAATCTCCGTTTTCCTTACCTGCGACACGGACCGTCGGCGGTGACGCATCCGGCGCTTTGTCCCGCCGCTGGCGATCGAGCGCTACCGCGTCCTTGACGCACCTCGCCGATGGCATCCCGCTCGCGGACCTCGCCCGCACCGGCACGCTGAGCGAGCGGACGTTGCACGCTGGCTCGGGCGCTACCGTGCCGAAGGACTTGCCGGTCTCGCGCGTCTGCCGCGCAACGATCAGGGGCAGCTGCACCTGCCGGAACATCTGGTCGAACTGACCCGCACTCGCCACCAAGCGCCCGCGACCCCCGGTCGCCGCCATTCACCGAAAGGTGCAGGAACTCGCCATCGCGCATGGACACCGAACCCCCCAGCTATGCGGCCGTCGCGCGTGTCGTCAGGGCGATACCGGCAAGCCAGATCGCCGCAGCCTCCGATCCGGCCGTCTACCGCGACCAGCACGAGCTAGTGCATCGGCGCGAAGCCGCGACCTCGAACGAGATGTGGCAGGCCGATCATACCGTTCTCGACATTCTCGTGCTCGATGATGCCGGAACCCCGGTGCGTCCCTTGGCTGACCGTCATCGTTGACGATCACAGCCGAGCCATCGCCGGTTACTTCCTCAGCCTCGATACCCCCAGTGCCCTCAACACGGCGCTCGCCTTGCGGCAGGCGATCTGGCGCAAGCCCAATCCCGAATGGATCGTCAGCGGCATTCCCGAACAGCTTTACGTCGACAACGTCCTATGTCGGGAAGCAGCGGCGGGTTTTGGCCAGCAGATATCCATGCGCCGACAACCATCGGCGCGGCATGCAATCTGAGCCAGATGGCTCCCCACCGTCAACGGGATCGCTCCCGCCATAGCAAACGCAGGATCCAGCGGCGCCGGGGCGACCGTGGTCCTCACCATCCTTAAAACGAGATACGCACCCGGTGGAAGGCCCGAACATTATCTACAGGGTCGCTCGAGGAGCGCCCTCACGGCACTGCAGAGGGTCTTCCACGGCATCCGACCGTTCGAGGAACGGCCGGTACTCTGTTCCGTCTTGATGACGGCGTGAGCCACGCGCGCCATCTTGGCGGTGAGCGCCGTCATCGCCTTGCGGCGACGGTCGGCATCGTCCGCGTGCCCGGCAATGTATCGTCCGAGCTTGTCGCGGAAGCTGTTGTCGCGCTGACGCGCGGCGACCGGGCAGCCATCCAGAAGGTGCGGCGCAGGCGCGCGTTGCCGTATTTGGACAGGCTGGTGCGGCCCGCGGAACGTGCCCGACTGGCAGGTCGCGAGATCGAGGCCGCAAAACTTCAGGAACTGGCGATGATGGTTGAAGCGGCGCAGATCACCGGCCTCGGCCAGGATGGTCAGCGCATTGATCGGACCGATGCCCGAAATGTTGCGCAGCAGCTGGTAGTCGACGTCATCGGCGAGCCGCGCGCCATAGGCCAGCCGCTCGATCTCGTCGCGCTGGTGGATGAGGCTGCGGCCCTGTGCAATGACCATGCGGAACATGGTGACGGCGGCGGAGTCCTCCGGCACCGGCAGTGCCGTCGAGGCGAACGCCGTCTCGTAGATGTCGTTGATGAGGCGTGCCTTGGAGACCTTGCGGCCGATGAGCGGCCACGCCGCGGCCGAGAACGCCTCGCGGTCCAGTGCCGTGATGGTGGCCGGCGTCGGAAACCGCTCGATGAGCGCGAGAAACCAGTCGGACCGGCTGTTACCTGCGAAGCGGGCGATCTCGGGGAAGTACAGCGGCAGATGGTGGGTCAGGATCCGGTGCGGTCTGCGTTTTCATCCCGGAGATCGTCTCGTGGGTCTTCGAGTTCCTGCAGGTCATTGATGCCCGCGGCGAGCGGTCGACGTAGCGCTGCGTCGCACCGATCCGCAGCATGTGGAGGATGACCTGCGCGTCCTTGGGGTCGTTCTTGTCCCAGCCATTGTGCAACGCCTCGCGTGTTCGGGCGAGCGCGACCGACGAGATGAGGCGCAGCTCAAACCCCGCCGTCAGCAGCCGGTGCGCCAGCGTGCGATGGTAATTACCCGTCGCCTCGAACCCGACGATGATGGGACGACCGATGGCAGCGAGCTGCTCGACGAAGCCGTCATAGTCCTCCTTGGTCGCCATGACGGTCATCCGCCGGCGCCGCCGCCTTCCGGTCGCTCGATAAGGACCTCCTGCCGGTTCTTGGACATATCGATGGCTACCAGCACGGCGCCGGCAGGCGGTGAAGCTTGGTCATGGTCGGTCGGCCTCCAAAGTGTTGTCTCGACAACCTCACTTTAGATACCTGCTGACCGACCGCGGCTTGCCCCTGATAAAGCCTGCGGCCGCTTCGCGGCCTTGCCTTCATCAGGGCCATAGCGGCCCCAGAACCAGCGCTTCCCAATGTGCTACGCCTCCGGATTTCATCTCCGAGCATATCGAGCAGGCGTGCATCGCCCTCAAAATCCGCCTCATCCATTCGCTGCCGGGGCGTCCTCGCGGCATAATGCAAGATCGAGCGGCTGTTCCGCACCATCAACGACATGTTCCTGCCCGACCTGCCCGGCCACCTGATCGCGGGCAAGCCGCTGTCGGCGCCAGTGCTCACGCTCGACGAGCTGCGCGCCCGCTTCCGAGGCGTTCGTGTGCGGCGTCTATCATCGTCGCCCGCATGGCAGCACCGGCGAACCGCCGATCACGCGCTGGCAGAAGGGCGGGTTCCTGCCCGCAATGCCCGACAGCCTTGAACAGCTCGACATGCTGCTCGTGCACGCCCAAGCCCCGTAAAGTGCTGCGACGGCATCCGTCTGATGGGCAGGCGCTATGTCGAACCCACGCTCGCGGCCTTCGTCGGCGAAGCAGGTCGAGAGCGGTCTATGACCCCGCGACCTGACCGAGATCCACGTCTACCACCGGGGCCGGTTCGTCTGCCGTGCGCTCAGCTCCAGGCACGCTGGGCACCCGTCGTTGCGCGCGATCCAGCGCGCCCGGCGCGGCGCGAAGGGAGCGCGACAAGCAGGTGCCTGCCCCCACGGAGACCTTCGATGGCGACCAAGGATACGGCTTCCGGCCCACCACCTACCGAGGGCTCCGCTCTACGCCGCTGACGATTGAGTTCTGGTCGAGCAGCCGTTCCCGGCGACCCGCGAACATGCCCGGTTCGTCGAGTTTGCCGAAGCCTGCGCGCACTACCGCTATATCGGCGTGTGTCATGGCCGGCCGGGCGTCGGAAAAGACGCGATCGGCGCGCGAGTTTTCCAGCTTCCCCGACACGGGGAATATGCCGCGCTCCGTCCCATTGCCCGCTCCTTGGCGAAAAGGTCGCTCGCTGCCGCGCCGTCTTCTACACCGTGTCGGTCAGCAACACGCCCAAGACGATCGACGCGGTGTTGGGCCTCAACCTCATTAAAGCTGGGCTATGCCCGGCTGACGGTCGCAGGCGGCTCGCAGGACGAAATCACCCATGACGCCGCCGCATCGCCTGCCCCCTCGTCATCGTCGACGAGGCCGACCGCCTGACCATAAAGTCGCTCGAACATCTCCGCGACATGGCCGATCGCCACGGCTTCGGGCTGATCCTGGTGGGTATGCCGGGCTTGGAGAAGCGCCTCGCCCGCTATGCCCAGCTCTACTCGCGGATCGGCTTCGTCCACGAGTTCAAACCGCTTACCGAGACCGAAATGCGGCTGCTGCTCGCGACCCACGCCGGCGATTTCGGGATCAGCTTCGACCCGGCCCAACTCGACGCGATCGGGAAGCGCAGGCAGCCGTGATCCGCATCACGCGCGGCAACTTCCGGCTCATGGAGCGCCTGTTCGCGCAGATGCGGCGGATCATGACCCTCAACCGCGTCGAGGAGGTCACCGCTGACATCGTTCAGGCCGCGCGCGATTGCCTCGTCATCGGACCCGGCAACTGACAAATAGCGCGATCAGAATGCCGCCAATTATCGCGAGCGTTTACAAAAAAAGCAAATCGGTCAAACGAATGATGTCTCAAAACTCGATCGCAATGGAATGCCCCCGCCGTCTCACTGGCCGTTCGTTTCGGAGCAGGGGCTTAGGGCTGGAACTCAATTGGAGCCAGAGGGCGAGTGCGGTTGCGATCGCAACGCCTGACAGGAAGGTGGCGAAGAGTTTGTCATAGCGGATGGCGACGCGGCGGAAGTCTTTGAGACGGCAGAAGGTGTTCTCGATCAGGTGGCGGTCGCGGTATCTGTCCTTGTCGTAGCGGATTGTGCGTTTGCGCTGGGCACGCCGATCGCCGCCGATTTCCTCGTTCAGCAACCAGCGTTCTGGGCAGGTTGCTCTTCGATCCCCATGATGCGGACCCCGTCGTTGCCGGCTTCGACACGCTAGGCGAGCGCGCGCAGGTGATCCTGTCGATAGCCGCCCCGGTCGACGCGCATCTGCTCATGCGGCCCGTGACAGGCGCCAGACCTCTCCGGCGTGATCGTCCGCTCGTCTGTGCTCTCCAGCATCGCCTGCGCACGAGGTCGGCGTCGAGGCGCGACTGATCGCGGATGATCTTTGAGCTGGCGATATGCTCCTTCAGCGCTGCACACTTTTTGGCGCATCATGCGTATGGTCAGGGAGCGTTACAGTCGCGATTTGATCGCCACGATATCATGAGGTGCAAGCAGAATGACGGCCTTGCATTGGTCGACACGATGATCTTCAGCCGCGCTGCGAACCGAGGGCGCGATATCGCCAACCGCGTCCGGGCGGGCGATCTGGATACGGCGCTGCGCATCGGCATTCCTGGGGACGCCTTTCCCGAACAGCGCGGCCAGCCACTGGACGATTTCGCCGTGGAGAAGGTGCGCCC
Organism: Acanthosepion pharaonis; assembly: GCA_903632075.3. Classification (NCBI taxonomy): domain Eukaryota; kingdom Metazoa; phylum Mollusca; class Cephalopoda; order Sepiida; family Sepiidae; genus Acanthosepion; species Acanthosepion pharaonis. The sequence goes on along the minus strand of CAHIKZ030003317.1, from coordinate 79,178 downwards.
ACTGGCGGAAAAAAGGCCGCGCTGGTCCCAGCCGTCAACGCCGCCCGGGCGATGTACGGCGTGCTGACGGCCATCGTCGTGATCGCCGTGTTGTAGGTATGGCGCACCCCTATCGAGTGATCCGAAGCGGTCCGGCGATCTGGAGAGCGCTTGCGGATCGCCCAATACACGACTGTGTCCCGCGCCCCATTTGAAATCGGATACGCTGCCCGTCCGTGGTAAAGACGCGCAGCGTATCTGGAGTGAATATGGGATAATCCGTTATTTGGGAAATGAATCCCGCAGAGCTTGTTGCCGTCGGGATCGCGGACGCCAAACCAGTTCGATGGTGCCCATCGACGCCGTGTGACGCAGGCCGGGCGGGGCTTCGATCGAGGTGCCGCCATTGGCGACCGCGATATCGTGGAACTACTTCACCTGCTCCGGCGAGTTGCACGCAAAGGCGACGGTGCTGCCGTTCGCCACGGTCGCCGGTTCGTCGTTGATCGGCTGGCTGACGATGAAGTTGGTCCCGTTGCCATTATTGTAGATGAGCCGGGTATGGCCGCTGTCGGCAATGTTTAGCGTCGCTTCTCCCACGCCCGGGTGCCAAGCACCGTGTCGCCGGCCTTTGATCGTTCAATGTCGTTCGATCAACCATCGTGAAACAGCACTTCATTCTCTCCTGCACAGGGTATTTTTGAAACGCATACGAACCGCATCTGTCGTTGCCCCTAATTGCCTGACGAGGCCTCGCGGGTTTGGGTGATGTACTCGCGGGGTGATCGGTAGCCTAGCGCCTTGTGCGGATGGACCTCATTGTAGTGGGTTAGCCAGCGGGGCAGTTGCTCGATGACAGTGCGTGCATCGGGCGTCAGGTTTACACGGACGTAGTCGCGCTTGAGGGGTGCGCGCAAGCTTCAGCCATGCCGTTCGATTGCGGGAGAGCTGACCGGCGTGGTGCGGGGTACGAGGCCGATGTCGCGCGCGAAGCGGCGAGTATCGTGAGCAACGTAAGGGCTGCCGTTATCGCTGAGCCATTCAATGGGCGAGGCCAAGCGGTTCACCGGGCCAAAGCGATGCTCGACGGTGGCGACCATCAGATCACGGATGTCCTCGGCGGTGATGCCGCCGGTGGTAGCAACGTGCCCCATGGCCTCGCGGTCACAGCAGTCGAGTGCAAAGGCGACGCGCACCTTTTCGCCATTGTCGCAAGCGATCTCCAAGGCGTCAGAGCACCAGCGGGTGTTGCGCCGATCGACGGCAACGCGACCATCATGGCGCCGCTCCTCCCGGCTGCCGTTGTGGCGCTGAAGCAGCAGCCCGTGCACCTTCGCGGCCAGTAGACCCGCTTGGGATTGGGCGCTGTGCGCCCGATCCCCGGCAGCCCGGCGGCGCAGAAGGGCGTGGACCCGGCGATAACCGTAGGTGGGCAGATCGGCGATCAGCGCCCGGATGTCGCTGACCAAGTCGGTATCCAGTAGAGGCGGTCGACCTCGCCGACGTGTAGGCGACCGGTTGTGCATGGCTGACAGGTGCTGGCGGCTGACGCCCAACGCCTCGGCCACCGCGCTCACCGGTCGTCCCCGGGCAACGAGATCGAGCGCAAGAGGAGTTTTTGGGCCTGCGGCCCGGGAGACGGCCTCCCGCAGTATCTCGGCTTCCATAGTCTTCTTGCCCAGCAGGCGCTGCAGCTCGGCGACCGGTTCTGCAGCGACCGGTACTCGGAGGCGGGCACCACCTCCTCGCCGGCACCGGCGGCAGTCAGCGCACCCTGCGCAACCAGCCTGCGCGGTGAAGATCTGGCTGCCACTGATGCCATGCTGCCGGGCTACCAGCGACACGTTCATGCCCGGCAGATACGTCTCCTCGACGATCCGGACCTTTTCCTCCGGGGTCCAGCGCCTCCGGCGCTGAACCCCGAAGGACCCCTCACCATTGTAGCGCCTGGTCGCTGCTCAGTCATATGGCTCACTCTTATCTAAGAGCGAGACCCTGTCAGGTCATTTCGGGGGCCAACTCACATACGAACCGCATCCGGGTCATCCGGTTGCTACGAGCGGTTATCCAGTTCCGGCACGCCGCTGCTGCGGTCGGTATAGGCGGCGAGGAAGGTCGGGCGGCGCTGCCACCGTCGCCAGAACGCATCGATACGTTCGTAGCGTTCGTCGAGCGGCATCGCGTTCACCTCGAACTTGAAAGAGGCGATCGTGGTCGCCAGCGTGATGTTCGAGAAAGTAGGCTCCGCAGGGCCGAATAGCCAGCCGCGACCATCGGCCAGATGCCGGCCGATCAGCGCGCTATGCGCCAGCGCTTCCCTTGCGGCAATGCTCGCCCCAGGCCGGGTTCGAAGTCAATTCGAGCTTAGGACCGAGCCCACGGTGCAAGACATGAAACACCGTTGTGATGCGGTATAGGATATGCACCCAGATGCGGTTCTCCCACATGGCGTCCAGCCCTTACTCCTCGGCCGTCTCGCCCATGATCCGGCGCCCGGCAAATGCCCTAATCAAGATAGCGCACGACCGCAGCGGTCTCCAAGATGCAGCTGCCTCCGCCAGTTCGAGCGTCGGTGTTTCGCCCCGCGGATTCATCTTGAGTTGCTTCCACTGCCGCTGCTCGCCCACCGGCGACATGTCGTAGACCTGCTCGAAGCGGTCGGCGATGCCTTCATCGTGCCGGAAGATGTGCGGGCGCTGGGGATTGCTGCCTTGACCGGCTGGTCGCTGCCGGCGCCAGGAAAAGCGCCTGCCTGATTTGTGCTTCTGCGGATTTGTCGTGCTAGAGCCCCGCATATGTCGAAATCGCACATGCACGCCGGAACCGTCACTGTCGATGGGTGGCCTATGATTGGCACCTTCACAGCGAACCTCATCAGTCGGATGACGAGGGGTGGAAGGGCATGACGATTTCGCTCCTTCAGCAGGATGCCAAGCGCGAAGCGCTCGTCGAATTCCCCGGCGCCCAAGCGGCTGTTGAAAGGACTGCCGCGCGGTCGGCTCCAACTCGACGACGCGACGATCACGCGATGCGTGCGCTCCGCCGTGTCGGCCGGCTGGGATCCGATGTCCCGCGGCAAGCCGGTGGTATTCATGGTCGACGCCGAAGCAATTGAGCCGTTTTAACGCGGGTGCCGAAAAGACCGGCACGGACATGTCGGACCTAAGGCGGATCACCTGTCGCCTCACCGTGGCGTCCATGGTCGCACTCGGGTTCGAGACGGACGTTCGATCTGTGCCGGATGGCGGCCGCCGACGGCTATGAGAAATGTCGAAATAAGCTGTGTGCGTCCGAATATGGTCGAATTGAAGGAACGACTTCGCGCGCAGAGATGCGAATGTTACCGGACGCTCAACGGGAGGACAATATGGCGAAGATCGCAGGTTCCGGCGAGTACGTTATCGATCAGGTGCAGCAGATCGTTCGGAGGCATGTTCCCGGTGCGAATTGTGCGTTGCTGGACTATGGCAAGCGGGTCGGATGTGGTGAACTGGACGACAACGGCAAGCTTCACGAACTGCGGTGGTTGCGCCGCGAACTGGACGACGACCAAGTCGCCAAGGATGCCGAGCGTATGGCGCGCCTGATCGCAGACGCCAACCGGGAGATTCTGACGGACTGCTAGGCGGCATGGATAGAATGGGGGGCTGGTTCGTAGGGGCGTCGACAACTGCCACGCTTTGAAACAGAGCTGTGATGGCGCTCCTTTTGCCGCGTTCATCTGCTGGGCCAAGTGTTTCCGGGGCCTGACCCTTTGCCTCAAGCCTCGGTGGGCGGTCCCGGAGCAAATATAGCACCTGCGTCCGGGCCGTGCGTCGATCATCAGCGCAGGATGATATCGGCACCATGCTTGTGCGCCCGGATTTCATCCTCGGTCAGGCCATTGATCTCGTGCGGGAAGATGAGCCAGTCATTGGTTTCGTGGACGAAGAAGTCCGGCTTGAGGTCGGTCACGTTGCGCGACGGTTTTGTAATAGACGGTCGCGACCTTCACTTCGTCCGGGATATTGTTTCGGCATCGCTGCTTCAATTCCTTCAAAGGCGCGGATCGAACGCCCGGAATCGAAGACATCGTCGATCAGGAGCAGGCGGTCCTCAGGATTGAGGACGTCCACCAGATAGCCCGGCCGTAAATGCGGACCTGCGGTTCCTGCTGGTCGATGCCGGTATAGGAGGCGGTGCGGATCGCGATATGATCGCTCTGCAGCCCGCGATATTCGAGCAGTTCCTGAACCGCGATGCCGACCGGCGCGCCGCCGCGCCAGATGCCGACGATATGGGTCGGGCGAAAGCCGGAATCGAAGACCAGATTGGCCAGACGGAACGAGATCCTCCAGCAGGCGATCGGCGGACAGATAGATTTTGGTGGTCACGAATGGTCCATCATCGTTGCGGAGCAGGGCATCAAGCCATGAATGCCCAGAATAGCCCAATGTTTTGACGCCCTCCTGCCGAGAGAGCAACCATGCGTCGTTGCTGACTCCGAATGACCGACTGCTTTCAGGAAGCCCCGGGAGCAGGTCGAGAATCGCCTGCGGTCATTGCCGATTATCTTTCGAACAGAGCCATGTCGGCTATGTTCAGGGTCGACGCTATTGGGCCGTGGGGACTGAACAGTGGGGAGGCCGATGCGTATCAAGGGTTTTGATCTCAGCGTCGGCTATTTCGGGCTTCAGATCGCTTTCGGTATCAAAGTGCCAGCTTGGCCGGAGTGTTTCAAGGGCTGGGGCCTCTGTCGATCAGCTCGCGATCCTTTGGCTGGCAGGACCGGTGACGGGGCTGCTGGTGCAGCCCGTGGTGGGGGTGCTCAGCGATCGGCATGACAGCCGGTTAGGACGGCGGCGGCCCTATATCACGGTGTCCGCCCTGATGGTGATCGCGGCGCTGGCGGTCTTGCCTCTGGCGGCAACGTTAATCGCGGCGGTGGCGGCGGTCTGGGTGCTGGAGGCGGCGATGAATGCGCTCCATGCGCCCTATCGTGCGCTGGTCGCGGATACCTTGCCGCCGGCGGACCGGGCGAGCGGCTATGCCATGCAGACCGTCTTTATCGGGCTCAGCGCCTTGGCGGGGCCTGCGCGCCGATCCTGCTGGCACAGGGAGGCTGGTCGAACGTCGCGCAGCCGGGGCAGACCGCACCCTCTATCAGGGTCGCGTTCTGGCGGCGGCGATCGCGGTGGCGATGTCGGTCGGCTGGACCGTGGCGCGCGTGCGCGAACCTCGTTTGCCAGAGGTGCAGGGCAGGGCAAGCGGCGATGCGCCCCTTCGCTGGGATGAGGTGGTCACATTGTGGCGGGCGCTGCGTCCGGTGGCTGCCATCCAGTTCCTGAGCTGGTTCGGCCTGTATCTCCTCTGGGTTTATGCGACGCCGGTGATCGCAGCCCGGCTCTATGGCGCGATGTCGCCGTTCGATGGGGCCTATGCGCGGGAGCCGATTTCGTCGGAGTGTTGTTCGGCACCTATAATGGCGTTGCGGGGCTGTTCGCTTTTCTGCTGCCGGGCTTGTTCCGCCGTTTTGGCGTTACGCGCGTCCATGCGGCGGCATTGGCGATGGGCGCATTCGGGCTGAGCGGCTTGGCCCTGATCGCGCATCCTGTCGGGCTAATCGGCTGTGCGGTGCTGATCGGCATCGCCTATTCATCCATCCTGAGCGCGCCCTTCGTCTTGGCCGGGCGGACGGTATCCAGCGCGACTGCGGGTATGTTCATCGGCGTCATGAACATCTTCATCGTCGTGCCGCAACTGGTCGCGGGGCTGGGCATGGGCTAAGGTCATCGCGCATGGGCTGGGCGGGAGCGCTGGCCTGTCCTGCCGTTGGCGGGTGCGTTGATGGCGACGGGCGCCGTCTTGAGCTTGTGTCTGTCCGGCATGGACGAGGGCGTTGCACTGACGTAGTGCAAGAAAATGCAAATATGGATTCAGTCATGGCACGGGTGAAGCGCGGCGGGCCGACGCTGGGCGGGATCGCAGCGGAAACCGGGGTTTCGGTCGCCACCGTATCGCGCGTGCTGACCGGGCATAGCGCGATCAGCGAGGGAGACACGTGAGCGGGTGCTGAGCACCGCCGACCGGCTCGGCTATGTCCATGTGCCGCAGCGGGTGCGCCGCGCGGCTCCGTCGCTATCCGAACAGATCTGCCTCGTCGTACCTGTCGCGACCGCGCATGGCAGCCAGCTTGCCAATCCATTCGAACTGGCGCTGATCGGCGGTGTCGGGACTGCGCTGCGCGAGCGGCGGCGCGACGTGTCGGTCGTGTGGCAGACGCCCTATGACGACGCGACGCTGGCGCAGTTCACGGACCAGAGCGCCTATGCGGGCACGATCTTTCTCGGCCAGTCGCAATTCCATGAGACGCTCAATCGCTATGCGGCCATGGGCAAGCCATTGGTCGCCCAGGGTGTCGAAGTGGCGGGGGGCAAAGCTATTGCTCGATCGGCAGCGACAATTACGAGGGCGGCTTTCAGGCCACCGCCCATTTGCTGCGCAAGGGGCGGCGACGCATCGCCCTTTATCGGGGCGATGCCGCCCATCGTTGCCGCGCGCACGCCTTTTCACAGATCGCGATCCGGCTGGACGGGTATCGCGCGGCGCTGGCCGCCCATGATTTGGCATTCGATCCCGCCATGATCAGACCCCGGCCGCCGGACGGTTCGAGGGAGGCAGGCGGTCGACAATCTGCTGGAGCGTGGCATCGCCTTCGATGCGATCGTCGCGGCGTCCGACTTGGTGGCGCTGGGGGCGATCCAGAACACTCCGCCAGCGGGGCTGCGCGTGCCGGAGGATGTCGCCGTGATCGGCTATGACGATATCGATGCGGCGGCGCTGTCGACTCATCACCACCATTCGGCAGGATGTCATCAAGGCCGGCAATCTGCTGGTGTCCAAGCTGTTGCGCATCATCGACGGTCATCGCGCGCGGTCGGAGCGGTTGCCGACCAACACGGTGATTCGCAATCCTGCGGGCGCTGATGATGCTAATATCGTGCAAAATAATGACGTGGGCTGGCATTAAGTCCCGATAAAAGAAGGTATGTGATCGCTTAAGAAAGCAAAGTCATGTAAATTGCAATCGATTGCTAATAAACGTTGCATAATTTTGCGGATCGGATCACCTTCCTCCATCATTGAACCGCCCAGCAGAGGGCGTTTTCGGAGGGGGATTTTCATGCGTGCATGTCGCTTGGCGTTGATGGCTTCGGTTGCGTGGGCGGTGCCGCTGGTGCCAGCACTGGCTCAGTCGGCTTCGTCTGCCGCATCGCCTCCGTGGCCGAGCGCCTGCCGCGACTGACACGGCGCAGGACAACGACACGGGCCTGAATGAAATCATCGTCACGGGCACCCGCACCGGCACCCGCAAGTTCGAGACGTCCTACGCCATCACCACCCATCGACCCGCAGGCGATCGCGCAGAAGGCACCGCTGGGCATCGCCGATCTGATCACCTCGACGCCCGGCATCTATGTCGAAAGCTCGGGCGGCGAGGTCGGCAACAATGTCTATTCGCGTGGCCTTCCAGCGGACAATTACCGCTATCTCCCGCTGCTGGAAGACGGGCTGCCGGTTTGGGAAGAGGGGCAGGGGCCTTCACCAATGCCGATGAGTTCTTCCGCGTGGACGGTACGGTCGACTCGCTTCAGATCGTCCGTGGCGGCTCGGCCTCGATCACCGCGTCCAACGCGCCCGGCGGGTCGTCAACGTGCTGACCAAGCGGCCGACCCGCACGCTGCAAAGGCATGGTGAAGGGGCGAAGTCGGCGACTGGGACCATTATCGGCTCGACGCCAATGTCTCAGGGCCGCTGAACGATCGGCTATCCTTCGCGATCGGCGGTTTCTACCGCGAGGATAACGGGCTTCGCAATCCGGAGGGCTTCACCGGCAATCAGGGCGGGCAGTTTCGCGTCGGCCTGCAATATGACTTCGCCGATAGCGGGTCGCTGTTCGTCAGCTATCGCAAGCTGGACGACAAGAACATCTTCTACACCGCCATCCCGCTCGCCAGCCCCAGCCGAGGGCTGCGGGGGCTGGATGCGGGCAACGGGACGCTGGTCAACACCGCCTTTGCGCGGCTGACCGTGCCTGACGGGAGCAGCGCCTTCAACAAGCGGGTCGACCTGACCGGGGTATTCACACCGACACCGATACCTTCACCGCGATCTTCAACAAGCCGCTCGGTGACGGTTGGGAGGTCAATGACCGCGCGCGCTATACGACCGGCATGGTGGACTTCAACGGGCTGTTCAGCTCCGGTATCGCGACCAGCCGGGGCTTTCTGGCCAATGCGCTGACCAGTTGCGCGCAGCGCGGCCCGATACCGTGTCGGCGGTCTATCGCGATGCCAGCAACGGCCAGACGGTCGCCGCCTCCGCGCTGGGCAATCAGCTCGCGCTGACCCAGAGCATCTTCAACACGGTCGTCGATGTCGAGAATGTCATCAACGACCTGAGCGTCACGAAGAGGTTCGACACGGGCACGCCGCCACACCCTGACCGGCGGCTATTATTTCAGCCATTTCAACCAGACGCAGAACTGGAACTGGAACGACATTCTTGTCGAGGCGATCAACCGCCCGCGCTATTTCGACGTGATCGGGCTGAACGCGGCCGGGCAGCAGACGGTCGCGCTGACCAGAACGGCCTGCTCAACCTGCACAGCAATTTGCAGCGTTTTCAGGATAATGTGACGATCAACGCGCTCTACCTGACCGATGCGTGGCAGGTGACGAATGCGCTGCGCATCGACACAGGCGCGCGCTATCATCATGTGTCGAAGAAGGGCACGATCGCGCAGACGACCGGCGCCAATCTGGCGACGCGACGACGATCGCCGACGACAATGTGCTGGTCTTCACCGGTGCGAACACACCCCTATCGCTTCAAGACCGGGCAATGGGCCTTTTCGGCGGGCGCCAATTACGAGTTCAGCAAGCAGGTCGCCGCCTTTGCCCGCTATAGCCGCAGCTTCCGCGTGACGCCGGAGTTCGTCCAGTGGTTCGGCGGCGTGCCGGTGGAGAACCGTATCGACACGGTCGAGGGCGGCGTGAAATATTCGACGCGACCCTTCTCGGCCTTCGTCACGTTGTTCTACAATAAATTCCCCAACATCGCCTTCCAGACGATCGTCGCAGGCCCCAATGGACAGGCGCAGACGATCAACCAGACGGCTGCGGCGGGTCGAAAGGCGTCGAGGTGGAACTGTCGCTGCGCCCGGTCGATTTCTTCGAACTCGCGGCGAGCGGAAATTACCAGCATATCGCCTATACCAGCTTCGCCGGACAGGATGCGAGCGGGCCGTTCGACTTCAGCGGAAAACCAGATCGTCCGCCAGCCGCAGGTGCAATTCTCGATCCGCCCGACCCTGCATCTGCTGGGCGACCGGGTGAACCTGTTCGGAGAGGCCGCCTATACCGGCAAACGCTATGTCGACGTGGCGAACACCATCGTCCTGCCGCATTATACCGAGGTGCGGCTGGGCGCGAACTGGAAGGTCACGGATGCGCTCCGGGCGCAGGTCGTCGCGACGAACCTGTTCAACGAGGTCGGTCTGACCGAGGGCAATCCGCGCGCCGGCTCGATCATCGGCGTGCAGGAAACCGCGTTCGGGGGCGCCCGATCTTCGGCCGCCGCGTCCGCGCCAGCCTGACCTACAGCTTCTGATGACGAAGGTGCTGGGCATGATTGTCGGGCTTGCGGCGCTGGTCGCGGCGACCCCGGCGCTGGGGCAGGCGTGGCGGACCGTGACCTCGCCCGACGGCCGGATCACGGTGGACTGGCGGTGGACGGGGCGAAGCGGTGTACCGCGCCCGCGCTATGACGGCAAGCCCATCCTCGACCGCTCGCGGCTCGGCTTCCGGTTCAAGGATGCCGCAGCCATCGACGAGGCTGACGCTGATCGACAGCCGCCCGACCGCGCTCGACCGCCCCCGACCCAGCCACCGGGTGAGCGGCGGCAGATGCGCGAGCATTATCGCGGGCTCGTCGCGACGCTAGCCGCGCCGGACGGGCGCAGGCTGGGCGTCGAGTTCCGCGTCTTCGATGACGGGTTCGGCTTTCGCTATACGCTGCCCGGGCTTGGCGGCACAGTCTCTGGTCGTGACCGACGAACGGACCGAGTTTCACTTCGCGCAGAACTACCGCGCCCGGTCGATCCCGGCCTATCGCGAGAAATATAGCGAGTATGAATATAGCCGGTCGGCGCTGTCGGCGATCCAGACCGCGCAAACCCCATTGACGCTGGAGGGCGACGGCGTCGCGCGATGGCGGTGCACGAAGCCGCGCTGGTCGATTTCCCCTCGATGAACCTGCGTATGCCCGAGGAGAATAGCCGCACGCTCAAGGCGGATCTCTCGCCCGGCCCAATGGCGACCGGGCGCGGACGCATGGCGGGGCGGTGACGCCGTGGCGGGTGGTGATGGTGGCCCCGGATGCGGCGCATCTGGCGGACTCGACCATCGTCCTCAACCTCAACGAGCCCAACCGGCTGGGCGACGTGTCACAGGTGAAGCCGGAGAAATATATCGGCATCTTCTGGGCGATGCATACCGGCCTGCTGACACGGGAGCCGGGGCCGAAGCTGGGCGCGACCACCGCCGGGCCAAATCCTATATCGACTGGGCGGCGGCGGGACTGGATCAGGGCGTACTGGTCGAGGGATGGAATATCGGCTGGGACGTGCCCGAATGGTGGAAGAACGGCCATTCGCGCTTCCTGTTCGACCGCGCGCAACCCGCCTTCGATATGGCCGAGGTGTCGGCTCATGCGCGTGCCAAGGGGTGGACCTGATCGGCCATCACGAAACCGGCGGGCAGGTGCGGGATTATCTGCGCCAACTCGAACCCGCGCTCGACTATTATGACCGCTACGGCGTGCGGGCGATCAAATTGGGCTATGTCGGGACGCGTCTGGACGAGACCGAATGGCCCGATGGCCAATATGCGGTCGAGAGCCTGCAAAAGGTCGTGGAGGCGGCGGCGCGGCACCATATCGCCATCTTCCCGCATGGCCGTCAGGACACCGGCCTGCGCCGCACACGCCCAATCTGCTGAGCCGCGAAGGCGCGCGGGGACAGGAATATAATGGCGGCAGCCCGGACGGCGGCAACGCCCCCGACCACACTACGATCTTGCCCTTCACCCGGCTCTTGTCTGGGCCGTTCGACTATACGCCCGGCGTCGTCCATTTCGACTATCGCGCGACCCGGCCGAACAACCGCGTCCCTCGACGCTGGCCAACCAACTGGCGCTCTATGTGGTGCTCTACAGCCCGGTGCAGATGGCGGTCGATCTGCCCGAGCATTATGACGAACATGCCGACGCGTTTCGTTTCATCCGCGACGTGCCGACTGATTGGGAGGAAAGCCGTACGCTGCAAGGGGCGATCGGCGAATATGCGGTCGTAGCGCGGCGCGACCGGAAAAGCTCCGACTGGTATCTGGGCGCGATCACCAACGACAGTGCTCGCACGCTGACCGTTCCACTCGATTTTTCTCGACAAGGGCACGCGGTACGAGGCGACCATCTATGCCGACGGCGCCGATGCTGACTGGCGTACCGCCCCGAAAAGCTGGCGATCCGACGGCAAGAGATATCGGCCGGAGAAGCCCTGTCGCTCCGTCTGGCGCGTGGCGGTGGGCAGGCGATCCGGTTTCGAAAATTGTAACTTGGCTGTTTGACGAAATTTCAGTCCTCACATCGATAAAGCGCAATGTGATCCACGCCCGGACGCTGCGAAGAGCGAAATGAACGAAGGGCGGACGCTGGAAAAGCTCGGCGCCGCGAATGACTGCGGCGGTCGTCAGCAGGACGTCCCTTATCGCTTATAACCGGCATTGTAGAGGTCGTTCAGCCGCCTCAAAGGCCACCGGGGTGTAGCGGCCCGCGTGTCGACGCCGACCGCCGGGAAGGCCAAGCCCGCTGTCAAGCCGAACGGAATTGTCGATCAGCAGGGGCCTGCGCGGGGTTATGCATTGGACCTCGCTAGCGGCGGTCCGGACAGCGAGGATGCGGATTTCGGTCGCGCCGCCTAAAGCCGCGCGCTGGGGTATTCGAAAAAGGAAGCAGCGGAATAGGGCACCGTCAAGACCGGAATTCCCCGCTGTCGGTTGAGGTCTGAGGCATAGGCGGTTTCGTCACTGGGACGAAACCGCCGGCAATCAAAGTGTATGAAATCATCTGCTAAGCAGTATTGCCTCGGACGGGGCGGCCTGATCGAACGCTTCAGCGTGTTATCGAGCGGCGAAATCCACCTTCAGGTATGTCGCTGTCGATACTGGCTGGCTGCTCCGCCTGCGCGTCCTGGACCGATTTTGGCCCGGCTAAGATAGCTGGCCCGCGACCCTATACTGGCCTCTGAAAGTCGCCCGCTTTCGAAGGCTTTTTGCTGTCCGGAACCGGCGACGTCCAGTAGGTCGCTAAGACGTCGGAAAGAACTCGACAAAAAGAGGATATAGGATGCGGGCGGTCATCATCGGTGAAGGCATGTTGGAACTGTCCGGTGGTGCGGATATCGGCGCGGCCGGCTGGCGGCTTGGCTATGGCGGGGATACGCTCAATACCGCGCTCCATGGTCCGCTCGGGAGCGGATGTCGCTTATGCGACGGCATTGGGACGGATGCCTTTAGCGAGTTGCTGAGTGCTGGGCGAGCGATGGCTGGACGTATCGATGGTGCTGCGCGATCCCAGCCGGATGCCCGGCCTCTATGCCATCCGTACCGATGCGTCGGGCGAGCGCAGCTTTTTCCTATTGGCGTAGCGACAGTGCGGCGCGGCGCTTTTTGCATTGCCCGATGCCGCGATGTTGTTTCCCAGAGCGATGGCGGCCGACCTGTTCTATTTCTCGCTGATCAGCCCTTGCCGTTCTGCCGGATGAGGGGCGACACGTGTTGATCGACGTTGCGCGCCGGCTTCCGGACGGCGGGGCGTACCGTGGCGTTCGACGGTAATTATCGGCCCGCCTTGGGGCGGATCGCGCAGAGGCGGTTCGTTGGCGTGATGCCGCGATCGGCTGTGCGACGATCAGCCTGCCCACGGCGGAGGATGAGGCGATGCTGAGTGGGGAGTCGGACGCTGACGCCGTGGAGGCGCATTGGCGTGCGGCAGGGAGCGCAGGAGGTCGTGGTGAAGATGGGGGCGGCCGGATGTCGGCTCACCGGCGGCGCAGTGGTTGCGCCGTCACATCGCTGGTACCCGTGGACACCAGCGGGCGGGGGATGCATTCAACGCGGCGTATCTGCTCGCGCGGATGGCGGGCGAGGCGCCGGAGGACGCGGCGTCGGCCGGTCATCGGCTGGCAGGATGGGTGATTCAGCGGCGCGGCGCGGTGCCGGATCGCGATGCGGACGCGCCCTATCCCGGCGCAGGATAAGACACCGGGGCGTCCACCCAAATGATGCGGCCAAGCGCCGCCAATCGGCCGGACGAAGCGACCAATGGCAGAGCCAAGATATTTCAACCGGTTGCGCAGGCGGGCGCTGCCGCATAATAGCCTATGGAACAACGGTTACACACGCCGCAGCCGCTTTGACCGCATTCAGCAGAATTGGCTCGCTACCACCGAGCGTCGGATCCTGACTTGGCTGTGCGGCAAGATGCCCCCGCAATGACCCCCGATCGACTGACGGCCATCGGCATGGCCGGGGCGGCCCGGTTTTTATCGGCTATGTCTGCAGCAATTTTGGCGCGGGCTGGCTGGCGCGCGCTGGCCGGCTATGCGGTGCAGTGGTTCGGCGACTCGCTGGACGGCAGCTCGCCCGCTATCGCAAGATCGAGCGGCCATCCTACGGCTATTTCCTCGATCATGCGCTGTGACGGACTGGCCAATCTGATGATCGTGCTGGGCATCGGCCTGTCGCCCTTTGTCGGCATGAACGTCGCGCTGATCGCGCTGGCCGGCTATTTCCTGATGTCGATGCACGCCTTCCTCGCCGCGCGGGGTGATCGGCGAGTTGCGGCTGTCCTATATGGCGGCCGGGCCGACCGAGCTTCGGTTGTTTCTGATGCTGCTGACGGTCGCGATGATGTTCGACGATCCGACCAAGGATTTGATCGGCAATGTGTCGGGGTTCGACATTTTGATCGGAGGGATCGGCGTCGGCTTGATCCTGCTGTTCGTCGTCCAGACTTTCGCCGTCGCTCGGCAATTGGCCGTCACCGACCGGCGCTGATATATCGCTGGACCGGTCGCGCTGATCCGCGACGACCGGCCCAATATCGCGGCTTAGCCCGCGACCAGCAGGCCGTGATGCTTCTTGCCCGAGGACAGCTTCACCGGCTGTCCGCCGACGGCGATGACCGCATTCTCATCGGCGATCTTCTCACCATCGATGCGCGCGCCGCCTCCTGCGATCAGGCGGCGGGCCTCGCCCTGGACTTGCAAAAGCCCAGCCCGATCAGCGCGTCGACGATGGTGATTGAGCCGCCTGCCACCGCAAAGCGGGCAGGGCGGCGGCGCCGGCTGCGCCTTCCTCGAAAGTGCGACGGGCGGTTTCGGCGGCTTCCTCGGCGGCGGCACGGCCACGGCACATGGCGGTGGCCTCGTTCGCCGGGATCTTCTTGGCCTCGTTGATCTCCGCGCCTTCCAGCTTTTCGAGACGTTCGATCTCGTCGAGCGGCAGGTCGGTGAACAGTCGCAGGAAGCGGCCCACGTCGCGGTCGTCGGTGTTGCGCCAGAATTGCCGTAATCGAAATGCGGCAACTGGTCCTCATGCAGCCACACCGCGCCGGGCTATGGTCTTGCCCATCTTGCCGCCATCCGCCGTGGTGATCAGCGGCGTGGTGACGCCGAATTGTCCCGTCCATGCGGCAGGCCAGTTCGATGCCGTTGACGATATTGCCCCACTGGTCCGATCCGCCCATCTGCAGGCGACAGCCATGACGCTGTGCCAGTTCGCGGAAGTCATAGGCCTGAAGGATCGCTATAGTTGAATTCGAGGAAGCTGAGCGACTGCTCACGGTCGAGCCGCAGCTTTACCGAATCGAACGACAGCATTCGGTTAACCGAAATGCTGTCCCACCTCGCGCAGGAAGGGATATATTCGGAGCTTGTCGAGCCGGTCGGCATTGTCGACCATCACCGCATCAGTGGGGCCATCGCCAAAGGTCGAGAAACGTTCAGAATACCACGGATCGAGGCGACATTGGCCTTGATCCCGTCCTCGGCCAAGCTTGCGCGCCTCGTCGCCCAAGCTGGGATCGCCGATCTTGCCGGTGCCGCCCCCATCAGGCACGATCGGCTTATGCCTGGTCTGCTGCATCCGGCGCAGGAGCATATCTGCACCCGAGGCTACCGACATGCAGCGACGGCGCGGTCGGGTCGAAGCCGATATAGCCGGGCACCACCTGCGTCGAAGCCAGCCGGTCGAGCGCGGCGGCGTCGGTCATCTGGTGGACGCCAACCCCGGTCGTTCCAGGGTGCGGAGCAGGTCGGACTGATACGTCATGATAGCGGTCCGTTACACCGCCGTTCCCCGTTCGTCACCCTCCGCCGATACAAAGCGAGCGCGGGTGAGATCCCACCCGCGCTCCTTCGTTACGCCGTTAGCGGCAGACGGTGCCCCGTTCCGCTCGACATAGGTGCAGGGACGATAGCCCGAGCCCCTGACCGGTATAGTTGGTATAATCGCCCTGTGAGCGGGGATCGACGCGCCCGGCGTACGGCGCCCCTCATATTCGCGGGCGACCCCGCGCCTCCACGCCGGGCCTGCCGGCGGTCACCGCGCCAGCCGCGATCATCCTGCCAACCGCGACGTTCGCCGCGCCAGTCGCGACGATCATTTCGCCAATCCGGCGGTCACCCGCCGGTCGCCGCGATCCTCGCGCCAGTCACGGCGGTCGCGATCCCGATCATAGCGCGGTCCGTCGCGCGCGGACTGAGCCTGCGCGTCCGAGGCGGGCAGGGGTCGCGGTGGCGCCACACCGGCCACCGACAGGCCAAATTACCGCAAAGAGGTGAAGAATCTTTTTCATACGCCGACTCTCCTCAGGGCCCCATGCCGGCATTTAACCGGCAAGGCGCTGTCGCGTTCATAACGGGAAGATGTCAGCGGCGTGGCAATTGCGTCAGCGGATCGACCGGGGTGCGGCCCCGGCGGAGTTCAAATGCACCTCCGGCCGGTCGGCGAAAGCCGCTCTGTCCCTGACAAAGCGAGCGTCTGGCCGCGCTTGACCGCTCGCCGCGCTGGACGAGTAGCTTGGCGTGGCCATAGACGCTGGTCAGCGGTCGCCATGCTTGCCGATCGATCACCGCCCAGCGCCGCGATACCGTCGCCGACATAGGCGACGACGCCGTCGGCGGTGGCCTTTATGGGCGCCGATCGGCACGGCGATCTTGATGCCGTCGTTGCGCTCTCGCCGCTGGAGCCGGCGCCGAAGCGCTTCGACGCAGCCCTCGACTGGCCAGACAAAGCCCGAATTGAGCCGGGCCGGGGCGGCGACCACGGCGGTGGGGGGGAACACGCGACGGCGTGGTGCTGGGCTTGGGGGGAACTGGTTGTTCGCCAACGCCGCTCGCCGCCGGTCAGGATGTCGTCGATATTGAGCGTGAAGGCGGCGGCGCGCTCGGCGGCGGTACTCGCGGGCGCCGACCGTCCCGCCCGGGATCCAGGATACGCTGGCCCGCGCGCGCAGCACATAGTTCGGTCAATGCATTGGCGTCGACGATCTGCGACCGGGGCACGCCGTAAGCGCGCGCGATCGCGATGCCGGTTTCTCCGGAGCGGACCCGGTGGAAGCGGCCGGGGAATGATCAGCTTTTGCCCGACGCGACGACGCCATAGGGCGGGGGCAAGGCATTGGCCCGCGCGATCGCGTCGGCGCCGGCACCAATTCGATCGGCGATACCGCGCAACGTGTCGCCGACGGACGATATAGGTCGATCCCGCAATCTCGCGCGCGTCGGGCGTGACCGGGCGGATTTCGGGGAGGGCGCGGCGCGGGCAGGGAGGTTACCGGCTTCGTGCGGTAGCCTCGATGGAGGGGGAGCCATTGGGGGCGCAGAATCGATCGGCTGGCGGTAAACCGGCACGGGCGGCGAATAGGCGGTCGCCCGGCGCACTGGTCGTGGTGGGCGTCGGCACTGGCGCAGGGCGCGGCGTGACGGGACGCGGCGTAAAGCGGGTGGCCCGCACGGGCGGCGATTGGACGATCGGCGGCGGGGCGGCGGGCACTGTGGAGCTGGCGGGTGGCTCCATATTCGGGATGCATCCGTGACCAGCATCCCGATGCCGATGATCCCCAACTTCCGTTCCACGCCCCGTTCCCCGGTTCATTCAGCGATAGGCCGCGTCGAGCATAGCAAGAGATGCGTCATGCGTAAGATCGAGATGCAGGGGGGTGACGGCGATGCAATCCTCGGCAATCGCGTCCAGATCGGTGTCATGGCCGGGCTGGTGCGGCAGGCGGCCGAGCGCCAGCCAGTAATAGTCATATCCCCGCGGATCGCTGCGCCGATCGAACGTCGCGCGACCATATCGCGCAGCCCCCTGCGCGCGATGCAGTCACCCTTCACCGCCTCGCCTCGACGGGCGGGAAGTTGATGTTGACCAGCGTACGCGGACCGAAGTCCAGATCGAGCAGCGGTCGCAACACCCGCTCGCCCCCCAAAGCTTCGGCGGTGGCGAAAGGCACGCCGTCGCCAAAACCTTTGGGCCGCATAACGCTGGCTGAGCGCGATCGAGCGGATGCTCGCCAGCGCGCCATCGCCGCCGACACCGTCCCGGAATAGGAACACGTCCTCGCCCAGATTGGCGCCGCGATTGACGCCCGACAGGATCAGGTCGGGCTTGGTACAACCATCACCTCCCCCAGCGCCATCAGCACCAGATCGGTGGGTGTCCGTTGACCGCAAAGCGCCGTTCGCCGAACTGGCGCAGCCTTAGCGGCCGGGTCAACGCGTCAGCGAGCGGCTGGTCCCCCACTGGTCCTCGGCCGGCGCGACGATCCAGACATCGTCCGACAAGGTGGCTGCGATCCGCTCCAGTGCCGCCAAGCCCGGCGCATGATAGCCATCGTCATTGGTCAGCAGGATGCGCGCATCAGCGCGGCTCCAGCACCGCCTGTCCGCCCGGATGGGGGCGCAAAGCTTCCGGCACGACGACCGAGCCATCGGCCTGATAATTCTCGATGACGGCGACGAGGGCACGACCGACCGCCAGCCCTGAGCCGTTGAGGGTGGGACGAAGCGCGTGCCTTGCCTCGTCGGGCGATAGCGCGCCATCATCCGGGGCGCCGCGCTTGGAAATCGCAGGTCGAGCAGGACGAAATCTGCGATAGCGCGCGCTCGCAGCCAGACCTCCGGTCAAAGGTGCGCTGCCGAGAAACCCATATCGCCGGTGCAGAGCAGCATCCGGCGATAGGGGAGACCGAGGCCTCCAGCACGCCTTCGGCGGCGGCGGTCATCCGCTCATGCTCGGCATCCGATTGCTCGGGGTGGTGATCGACACCATCTCGACCTTGTCGAACTGATGCTGGCGAATGAGACCGCGTGTATCGCGACCCGCCGCGCCCGCTTCCGGAGCGGAAACAGGGCGTCAGCGCGGAAAGCGCAGCGGCAGTTCCTGCTCGCTCAATATCGCCTCACGCACGATATTGGTCAAGCGACACCTCGGCCGTCGGGATCAGCCAGCGACCATCGGTGGTCCGGAACAGATCCTCGGCGAATTTGGGCAACTGGCCGGTGCCGAATGCGGCTTCGTCGCGCACCAGCAGGGGGGCTGGACCAGCTCGAAGCCGTGCTGCTCGGTCATGCGGTCGAGCATGAACTGGCCGAGCGCCCGCGACAGCCGGGCGCATCGCCCCGCGCAGTGTGAGCGCACCCGACAAGGCGACGCCGGTGTGTCAAATCCATGCCTAACGCCGGCGCGATCACGTCATGCCTCCCGAAGGCGAAAGCTGTCGGCTCGCCCTTCTGATGCACCAGCGCATTGTCATCCTCGTCCGCGCTTCCGGCATCGGCGGCGGGCAGGTTTGGGGGCGGCAAGCGCGGTGTTCAACTCGGGCTCGACGCTGCGCTCCTGCTCCTCAGTTCCGGGCGAGCGCGCCTTCAGCCCGGCGACTTCTCCATCAGCGCACGGGCGCGGGCGTCACGGGCGGCCTTAGCCCGGCCGATCTGCTTGACAATTCGTTGCGGCGGGTCTGCGCCGCTTGCGCCTTCGGCGATGATCGCGCGGCGGCGTTCGTCGATCGCGATCAGCGTCTCGGCCCGCTCGGCACCCCTGCTTGGCGAGGCGGCGTCGAAGGCGGCGGGTCGTCCCGGATCAGGCGAATGTCGTGCATGGGGGGCGAGGCTATGGCCTCCCGCTCACCGTCACGCAACCACGTGGCGGAAGCCATCGCGTTATCCCTTGCACAGACAAAGGAGATACGCGATGGAATACCACGCATAACAGCTTCGTGCTGGTCGTCGATGGCCGCAAGAGCCTGTTCTTCTTCCGCAACGAAGGGGATGCCCAATATCCCAATCCTGACCGTCGAACATGCCGTCGAGCACCCCAATCCCCGCCGATCGCGATCAAAAAGACCGACAGGGCCGGGAGCGCGTCTCGACACAGAGTGCAGGCGCGCCGGCGATCGCGCGCGGCGGATCGATCAGGCGGGCGGCGAAAGGCGCAGGGCGCCCAGTTCGCCCCTGGGTCGCGGATCGATGGGCGAGGCCGACTATCACCAACAGGAAGAGGGCCGCTTCGCCGCCGAGACCGCCGAGATGCTGAAGCGCCGTGCGATGGCGAATGAGTTCACCGCTGATCGTCGTCGCGCCGCCCAAGATGCTGGGCGAGCTGCGCAAACATTATCTGAGGAAGTCACCGATCGTCTGGTCGGCGAACCGGCAATGACCTGACCGGGCATCCGGTGCCTGAGATCGAGCCGCGCTGCAAAAAGGCGCAGCGGCCTTTCCGAGGGGCGGCGCGTCAGCGCGTTTGCGAAACCGCCGGATCACCAGCGCGCCGCCGCGCCGCCGAACAACAACACCATCGGTGGCGCGGGCTGCGGGTCGGCGGACCACCGGTCGAATTGCCCGGAAGACGAGGCACTGCTGGCGGAGGATGCGCGACGACGCGCTCGAGGCCGAACTGGCGACGAACCATTGGACGACCAGCCATCGCTGCTCGACCCATAGCCGCTCGACGAGGCGGACGAGGTCGATGACGCGCTCCGAGGTCGAGTACTGACATCGCCCGACGACGGGCTTGGTCGACGACACGTACCCGAAAGACGAGGTGCTGCTGACACCGCCGGTCGAGTCGATGATCCGCCGGTGGATGTGGACGAACCTCGGTGGAGGTCGGCGAACCACCCGATCCGCCCGATACCGATGAGGTTGAGCTCCGGCCCGCCGCTGCTGGTCGAGGTATTACCGTTCGATCCGCCGCCAAAGCCGAAACCGCCGCCAGCCGCCCCGAAACCTCCGCCAAAGCACTGCCCCAGCCGCCGCCACCCCAACCGCCGATCACGGCCGGAATGATAAATTCCGCTGCTGACGACCGGCGGCAGCGGCGGGCAGCGGCACGGGATGGCGGGGACTGCGTCGTCACGGTGACGACGGTTGCGGGGGCGTCGAGGTGGTGACCGTCCGGCGCGTCACGACCCGACGCACGCCTTGGCCGGAAACCTGGCGATGGACGATCTTTCGCCGGGCTTGGTCTGCTTGACCACGGCCGGACGTCTTTTTTTTTCGACCATGTGCACGGCCCCACCGCCGATCACGGCGCCTCCTGCTGCACAGGCGGTCAGCTTCGCCGGCCATTCGCACGGGACATTGTCACTTCCTCATACGTGCAGCCGAATGGCGCGGCCTTCCGGCGCGTCCAAGGCTCTTTCAGTCATTCCCGTCATCCACTGACCAAAAAGATTTAAGGGCCAAGCGCGATATTCGCCGCTGCGTTCAGTAATGGGGATTCGGGTACGGCATCCCATCCGGCCGGGTGACGGGCATATGGCGTGTGCCAGATGCCCACCGGCGGGTCATCCGCCTTTTCGAGATCTGGGTGGAAAATCGTTTGCCGACCGACAGTTCGTCCATATCCCGTTCACTTCGCAACTTTATTATCAAAATGATTAGTACGACGAAATGCCGGTCGCTTGCGGCAAGTGGTGGCACCGACTATAGGCGCTCTGGGACCATCAGGGGGCGGCCCGAGGACGCGGTGCAAAGCGTCGCGCGACGGCCCTTTGGGAGAGTGGTATGGCGACGGTGTTTGATCGCATGACGGATCCCACGGGCCCGGATGTGGCCAATGATCTAGATGAAAATTACCGTCCCAGCGGACGAGTTGTTCAAGAGCCTGCAGCAGGTTTATTTCCGGCGCAAATTGCGCTGGAAGGACCTCGATCCAGCGGGAGGCGCAGGGAACCCCTGTCGCAATTGCAGATTGATTCGTTGCGCGAACCCGATCTGACCGATCGCGCTTCGAGCGAAACCGACTGGTCGATCGAACTGCGCACCCGCGATCGCCAGCGCAAGCTGATGCCAAGATCGATGCCGCGCTCCGCCGCCTGACGAAGGCGAATATGGCTATGCAGAAGTCACTGAGAGCCGATCAGCCTGGGCCGCCCGGAGGCACGCCCCATCGCGACGATGACGGTCGAAGCGCAGGAGCGGCAATGAACGGAACGAGAAGGTGTCGCGAGACGATTGAGCCATGGGGAATGGCTATCGCCCGCCGCCGATCGGGGCGGTACCTCTCCCGGTGCGTCGTTTGGCCTTTGCGAGCTCCGGGATATTAATGGAATGGCAACCCTATCGCGCGTAACGCGCGATCGCGTGAGGAAGAACGGGGCCGCACGGATTTCGATATGGATGCGATGAGGCGCGAGCCCGACACCGGGCCGAACGAGGCAGAGCGCAGCAGGGGCAAACCAGGCGCAGCGACGCGACAGCCTGTTGCTGATGGCGGCGTGACCGCCGGCGACCCAACCTCTCGCGACGTGCGCGTGCGAAATATCTCCGAGGGTGGGCTGATGGCCGAACTGGCGATCCCCGTCGAGATCGACCGCCATCATGTTCGATCTGCGCGGCATCGGTCCGGTATCGGGCCGGGTCGCTGGCGTACCCAGGGTCGATCGCCGATCGATCCCAAGCGTCCGGCCGGTTGGCGGCGGAACACCCACGCCCGAATATGCGGCGCCGACGACCCCGCACACGCGATCCTTTCACCACTAAGGCCCTTTTCCGAGGGGCGGTATCGCAGCCTCGTCGGCATTTTTGCTAAACTTCGCCGATAAGGTTGCGCCTTATGTCGGGACCAGACGATTTCGCGGTCGCCCGACAATATAGCGGTCGAGCAGCAGGGGTTGCCGTTGGACAGAGATCACCCTCCGCACGCGACCACACGCGCGGGCATGTGCCCGCGCGGGCCGGTTATGGATCATCTGGCGGCGGTCGGTCCGCGCATGGGGTTGTGGTCCGGCCGCCTAGGCCCCCTCATGAAGCACGGGCGCCATCGATTGCCGAAGAGGCGTTCCTCTAGATATTCTGGATCTTTCAGTCTGTTCTGCTTCTTGAGATCGGCAAGGATCGCCGGGTCGGGCATTGGGCGCTGTGATTCGGCGTGGATCTGCCGATCAAGCGTCGCATGCTTGGTTTCGGGGCCGTTTGATGCGCCGTATGCATAGGGCTTCAACCTCCTGCCCATTGCTAGGGGAATGGGTAAATCATCAATCGGGCAGATTGTCGCCCTTTGATTTTTCGTCGAAATCGACCGGCAGAGCCATTTCTCGGATGATATGCAATGGCCTCTCGGCCGCCCCCTTCTTTTGCCGTGTCCAAGCCCCTCGCGCGATCACGCGGGGCTTGCTGAAGAGGTGCGAGCCTGACAGGGAGGGGCAGGATGGATGTCACGCTGGCACGCGCACGGATCGACATGTTGCGTGTCGACATCGCGATCGGTCGATGCGATCGCCGCACTTCTCCAGTCCACGGTTCTGATCAGCGGCAGATCGCGCGGCTGAAGAAGCGCAATTGCGGTTGCGCGACGAGCTTACCGAACTGGAAGATCGCCTGATTCCCGACATCATCGCCCGACCGCTTCGTATCGGGACGGGCGGCTGATCCAGTTGTTGTCGCCTGGTTCCGCATCGTGCGAGCGAAGCAGCTATGCTGCATTCGATCGATCATGGTCCTTTCCAACGCAAAGCTGATCGATGGCTTGGCGTGCCGAGGTGATGACCGGCGGAAACCGCGCGCGGCTATTTCGACGGGATCGGCCGGCAGGATCGTGACGCGCTCGAACCGGTGGCGAGGATCGGCTTTTTCCTGCCGCTGAAGGTCACCACCCGCCTGATGCATGTCATCGCACGGATACTCACCCAACGCGCGGTGGATGCGGGAACTGCCATGGTCCAGATCACGCGATCCGTCCGCAGGCTGGGCCGTTCGCCGGAGTTTGACGAGCGGCGGTCGCCGCGCTGCCTGCCCGCGCGCCGCTGCGCTGACGCAGGCGAGCCTTGACCTTCACCGCCGGGTCGAACGGGCTGGATCAGATGGCCGATGAGCCCGTGGCGAGGTCAGCCCGGTACCAGATGCCGAGGCCCGTCTCGGCGGCGCCTTCTGAGGTCCGCCGCCGCCGGATCAGGGCTGTTCAGTGCCAACCTTTGGCGGGCGGCGGCATATTGACGGGCAAGGGGTGGCGATCCGGTCGGCGGCAGGCCTGATGGCCTCCACCGCGCCGATCCCTGACCCGCACCCCAGATGTCACGCCACGCCTTGGCGGCCTGTCCGCTACTGAAATCCATCTTTGAGACATCACCCTCAGGCAGATGATCGGGGTCTAGCCCGGCCGCGATGATCGAGGCGCGCAGATAGTACCATGTACGCCGGTGAACAGGCTGGAATAGACGATATCGCTCGCCCGCCCGTCGACGACGCCTTGCTTATAGGCTGCGCTGCATTGGCCTCGACCGTCGCGATGAAGGGCGAGCTGATATAGGCGAAGTCGGCGCCCATGGCCCGGGCCGCCGGATCGCATCCCCGTGGCGATCGCGCCGGCCAGCGCCAGCGGTCCGTCGAACCATTGCCGGATTTCCTGCACCAGCCGCGAAGGGCGAGGCGCCGGCACACCGCCACGCCCGTCGCCACTGCGATCAGGCCATCGGCACCCTTTTCCACCGCCTTGCGCGCGAAACGTCGTCGATCGTCATGCAGCGTGATGCCGCCCCAGCCATGGACCCCCCGCATTGACGTCCTCGCGCGCGCCCAGCGGCGAATACGATCGGCACCTTCCACTTGGCGCAGGTCGCCAGATCGTCCTCCAGCCGGTCGTTGGAGCGGTGGACGATCTGGTTGACGGCAAAGAGGCGCGGCCAGGTGATCGGGGTGCGCGCGGTCATGCGCCGCCAGTTCCTCGGCATCCGATGCAACCATTCGTCGAGCAGGCTGGCGGGTCGGGCGTTGAGCGCGGGAAGGGCCGACGATCCCCGCCTTGCACTGTGCGATCACCAGATCGATTGGAAATGATGAACAGCGGCGACCCGATCACGGGCAGCGCGAGGGCGACTCAAGGCAGGCAGGCTCTAAGCTTTTACGATAACGTAAATGGAAAGTGTGTCCAGCCTGCCTCGGTCGATGCGATGGGATATTATGACATGAGTGACATTTGCTTTGAGCGGGGAGGGCGTAGAGCTTGGCCATTCCAGAATGAAAGGCCTTGATCCCGATGAAGTCCGCCCTTTCGGTCCTCCCTTGCCTTGACGATGTCACGCCTGCGCTGGCGGGTAGGGCCAATTGCCGCAGACGGTGGCGCCGGTCCTCTATGACATCACCATTCGCCCCCGACGCCAAGGCGCCGACCTTCTCCGGCGAGGAGACGGTAGAGACGACGTGCGTCAGGCGACCGCCAATGATCGTGCTGAACGCTGCGCCTGACCATCACCCGTGCGACGTTCGACGGCAGTCGGTCCCCTTCGCGCTCGACAAGGCGGCGCAGACGTGACGCTCACCCTGCCGCAGGCGCGACGGTCGGCCCGGCACAAGGTGGGGTTGCGTGACCGGCACGATCAACCGCTCGGCAATGGCCTGTTCGGCGATCGACTATACCAACGCCGACGGCACGCCCGGACGGATGCTGGCGACCCAGTTCGAGCGCCCGACGCGCCGCTTCGCTTTACGCCGATGTGGGACGAGCCCCTTCGCGCCAAGTTTCGCCTGACCGCCACCGCGCCCAAGGGGGCAGCGCGCGATCAGCAACATGCCCGCCGCCTCGATCACGCCCCTGCAGACGGCAGCCAACTCTATCGCTGACGACGCCAGTGATGTCGAGCTATCTCTGCTCTATTTCGGCTCAGGAATCTGGATCGAAGACGGTGGATGCGAACGGTGTCCAGATCGGCGTGGTCAGCCACACCAGGCGTGGTGACGGCATGATTATTAAAGCCAGGCCCGCAACCAAGCTGGGGTTGAGCTATTATAATGATTATTTCGGCACGCCTATCCGCTGCCCAAGATGGATATGATCGCCGGGCCGGGCTCCAGCCAGTTCTTCGGCGCGATGGAGAATGGGGCGCGATCTTCTATTTCGAGAACGAGCTGCTCTTCGATCCCTGGGTGATGAGCGAGTAATCGCCAGCGTATCCGCCGGTCGTCGCGCATGAAATGGCGCACCAATGGTTCGGCGACCTCGTCACGCCCGCGCTGGTGGGACGACCTCTGGCTGAACGAGGGGGCTTCGCGTCGGATGGAGGGCAAGGCTTCCAACGACCTGGATCCGAGCTGGGAGGCGGCCGCCGCCAGCGTCGCGGGCGAACGCGAGTCGGCGATGGGGATCGACGCGACCAGCGCCACCCATCCGATCATTCGCAAGGTCGAGACCGTCGACCAGATCGGTGAGGTGTTCGGTAGCATCACCCATCTGAAGGGCCGGGCGGTGATCCGGGATGCTCGAGTCCACGCTGGGCGCGGACACACGTTCCGCAAAGGGCATCCACGCCTATATGGCCAAAATATAAGTATCAGAATACCGTCACCAACCAGCTTTGGGCGGAGCTGTCCAAGGCGTCGGGCACCAATGTCGTGACAATCGCCAACGACTTCACGCTGGGGGCGGCGTGCCGCCCCGATCACCATGGCGGGCAGCCGTTGCGAGGGGGCAGCAAGACGGTCGCAATGCTCAGCCGGGGCCGTTTCGGCACGGATGGGGCGTCGGAAAACGCCGCAGACGGCATGTGCCGATCCGCGTCGCGACGATCGGCGGTGGTGAAACCAGTGCGGTCGTCGGCGCGCGGCCCCACGCCGGTCAGCGTCGGCGGGTGCAGAAGGCACTGGTGCTGAACCGGGGCAAGGGGTCCTTTACGCGTCATGTATGACGATGCCGGCCATGCCGCGATCGTGCGACCATGCCAAAACGCTGTCGCTCGGACCACCCCCAGGCACGCTGGGCGACGATTATGCACTGGCGGCGGGCGGCTATCAGAGATCTCAGCCGCTGGTTCGACCTGATGGCGAGGTCCAGCCGAGGAGCCGATCCCGCTGGAATGGCAAACGGTGGCGGGCGAACTGGCACGGCTCGACGGCCTTTACGAAGGTACGCCGCTTGAAAAGCCGTTGCGCGCGAAGGTCGCGCCGCCATCCTGTCGCCAGTGCTGGCGCGGATCGGGTTCGAGCCCAAGCCCGATGACAGCGCGCTCGTCTCCAATCTGCGCGAGACGCTGATCGGGCGGCTGGTACCAGCGGCGATGCGATGGTCGCGGCGCGGGCCCGCAGCTTCATGGCGACCTCGCCAAGAATCCCAACGCCATTCCGGGCGCGATCCGCCAGCCGATCCACGGCGACCTATGCCACCCGCGCGACGCCCGCCGAGTGGGACAAGCTGCTCGACCTCGCCAAGGCCGAGCGCAATCCGATGGTCAGAACCGCTATGTCTCGCTGCTGGGCTCGGCCGAGGATGAGCGGCGCGCCGGGCACCAACCTTCTGAAGAGCGACACTTCACCCCGCAGCGCTTCGGCGCTGCTCCCGCTCCATCGCGGAGCGCGCATTCGAGACATGGCGTTCGACTGGGCGGTGGCCGTCGCTGGTCGACCTTCACGGAGGAAAACAGCCGCGCGACCTTCATTGTCGGGTTGGGCGCAGGCTCGAACGTCCGGCCATGCCGAGCAAGATCAACTGGGCGCCGCCCAGCTGCCCGAGGGGCTCGCGCGAGCGGGCAAACGCCCATCTCACCAAATCGCGGTGCGCAAGGCGGTGGCCGACCGGCTGAAGCCCGCGGTCGAACAACGCTGCGCGCTGATCCTGCGTCGGTTCTGCCCCTCCACCGTCCGGCCTTGCCAAGTGGTGGAGGGTGAGGGAGCAAGCGCTTGCCTTGCCGTCGAAACGCGGAACGATGACGCTCCCGTCATTCACATGCGAAGCGCTCCGTGATCCGCAACACTCTGGTCCTCCTTTTTCGCCGCCACCGCCCTGACCGCGCCGCTTGCCGCGCAGGAGGGAGGGAGAAGAAGGGCGGATCACATGCCGAGGCGGCCAAGGCGGAGCTGGCCGCACGGGCCCCGCCCTGATCGAGGAGGCCGGGGTCCGCCACCGCGACAGCGTGACGATTGGCAGCCGCAACTATCCTTACATCGCCTCTGCCGGCACGCTGACCGCCGCGATATCGAGGGAAGCCGACCGCCTCGATGTTCTACACCGCCTATACGCTGGACGGTGTGAGCCGGGACCAAGCGGCCGGTGACGTTCATAAGCCACAATGGCCGGCCGGGCTCCTTCCTTCTGGCTGCGCATGGGGTCGTTCGCGCCGATCCGCATTCGTACCACTCAGCCCTGAATTCGTCCGCCCGCGCCCTGCGATGTCGGGCCCAATCCGGACTCGCTGCTCGACAAGACCGACCTCGTCTTCCTCGACGCGATCGGCTCGGGCTATTCGCGGCCGCTGGGTGATATGAAGCCCGCGCAGTTCTATGGCGTGGACGAGGATGTCGATGTTTTGCCGGCGCGATCCAGCGTTACGTCACCAAATATGGCCGCTGGATGAGCCCCAAATTCCTGCTCGGCGAAAAGCTATGGCACGCTGCGTTCGGGCGCGCTGGCCTATCAGTTGCAGGAGCGGGGCATGGCGCTGAACGGCGTGGTGCTGCTCAGCTCGATCATGAATTACGGTTGTATCGCCAGCCGGGGCTCGATCGGGTCTATCTGAATTACCTGCCCAGCTATGCGGCGACCGCTGTTATCACAATCTCCTGACCGTCCGCCGATGGGCGACCGTGGTGGGCACAGGCGCGTGCCTTTGGTGGGGGGCCCCCTATGTCGGCGCTCGCCAGGGGGCAGTCCATCTCGCCGCAGGGCGCGACCAGATCGCCGAGCAGATGAGCCGGTTGATCGGCTTGTCGCCTGAGTTCATCAAGCGCGCGAACTTGCGCGCATCGACCTGCCGCGTTTCCAAAAGGAACTGTTGCGCGGGCAGCGGGACGGTGGGCCGGTTCGACTCGCGCTATCTGGGCATCGACACCGACGCGGCCGGCAGGCGGCCCGAGACGGATGCCTCTTCGGACGCGATTTCAGGGGCCGATATCGCATCCTTCCAAGATTACCTGCAGTCCACGCTCGGTTATAAGACCGAACTACCCTATCGCTTGTCGGCGCGGGATGCGGCAGGATGGACTGGAATTGAAGCACAAGGCGCCCGGACGGCTCCAGAACAATCCCAACACCGCGATCGACCTTGGCGCTGCGATGCGGGCCAACCCGTATCTGGGTGCTGTCGATGAACGGCATGATGATATGGCGACGCCGTTCTTCAGGACAGCGATCTGGGCCATATGATGCACTGGAGCGGCGCAGCAGGCCGGTGCAGTTCACCTATTATCCGGCGGGAGCACGCGGCCTATCTAACCCCGATGCATTGCGGAGCATGAAAGCGGATCTGGCGCGCTGGTATGACAAGCAGTGAGCGATGCGAAGTCATCGACCCCCGCCAGTGCCGCCTTCAGGACTGGGGCGGGGCTTTGGACCGGCGATCAAACTGATCGAGCGCGATGGCGGTCGGGGGAGCGAATGAGCACCGTACCGGAACGGGATGCGTCTCAGCATTGTCGCTACCGACCCGCCTGAAATGCTGCATCGCATCGGCTATGGAACCACGGCGCTGGTGGCTATCAGAAATTCTGGTCATCGTGGCACCGCTTGCTGGCTTCGGTGGGAGGAGGCTCATCGTTCCCGAACGTGGTTGGCGCTGTCAAGACGCAGGAGGGGCCAGTCAAGCCAGACAACTCGCCTGCCGAATGATGATATGCTGGATTATCTCAGGCGGTTGCCCCCGATCACGGGCTTGCACGGGAATGGCACGTTTCGTCGTCCACGCAGTTTTAGCCAAAGCGATTATGCCTTTACCCTCTCTACATTTACGCAGGGGGCGAAGCGGGCAGAGGCGTACTTATATATTCGGCACCCGAACGCCTGGCGCAGTCCACTCAACGCCGAGCCTTCACGGTTCCGGCATGGAATTATCGCCGATATGCGGAGGTGATGGATCAATGACCGATGGCTGGCCCGGTGCCGATGAAGGGTGCGCCGATGGGGCGCCGGTCGCATTCAGGCAGCTCAGGGGGAGCAGGTGACGTCGGGGCGCAGCAATTGCAGCCCCCGCCCGATCGGGTCAAACGGCTCAATCTCGCGCTGATACGACGGTTCGCTCCGGGACCCGACCTGCCGACCGAACACGATTGGTGTCGCCCCTTTCCGGAGGATCGTTGATCTGGAATAGGGGGTAATGGTGGACACTTAGGCTCGAACCAGGACCCCGCTGATGCGAGTCGCTGCTCTGCTTCAGGCTAGCGTCCGATGTCGATTTCGACATGGCGGTGTTGTCCCCGGCTGGTGGCGCGCTGTTAGCCGAGCATGTCGACCTGCCAAGAGGTTTTTGATATTTCTTGCGGCCGGGATCGACAGCCGATCCCGCCGATCCGTGGCTCAATAACCGACGGTGAAGCGCTGGCGGATATGGCGCGGCTGTTCGATCTCGCCGGCGGGCGATCGCATAGTCCTCATAGAGATGCTGCTGCCCTGTTCGTTGGACAGAGCGCATCGGTGCCCACCCGGAACACGCCCGTTCGCTCTTGCACGCGAACAGCGCCGAGGAGGAAGTCCATTCCAGATCGTCGGCACGGCAGAAGCAGATCGAGGAAGGTGACGGCGCGCTGGCTTCGGGCTTATATTCGTCCGGAAAGCCCGGCTGGTCGATCAGTCGTTGGCCGGGCGCGACTCCGAGCTGCCGGCGCCGCCGACGACCAGAAAGCGCCACACGCCGGACGCGCGACGAGTCGATCAGGCTTTGCGCATCGGTCGGGGCGAAGGGCAGGGCGCTGACGACCGCGTCATGGCCCCGCAGCGTTTCGCCAGAGCATCCGGCTGGGCCGCATCGCCGGTCACCGCCGTCGCACCGGCTGGGCGGCAATGCGTTCGGGCGCTGACGGGCGATGGCGGTGATCGCGTGCCCGCGATCCGACAATTCCTTCAGGATGCGCGCGAGCCGATATCGTCGAGAGGCTCCAATCAACGTGATCTTCATGGCTTTTCTTTCGTCTTGACCATGCGGTCCATTTTGTAGACCGTTGAGCTATGCCGTGCCATGCGGACCCTCACAAGACGTCATTTTCGAGGGATCAGGTCACCGATGTGACCGCCCGCGACCCGCTGACGGGCGAGGGCGGCTGTCCGATCCGCGATACTCGACGGATCGGCGACCAGTGGAGCCTGTTGGTGTAGCCGCGCTGGAGCCCGAGACTTCTGCGCTTCAACACGCTGCTGCGCCGGATCGGGGATGTCGAAGCAGATGCTGTCGCGCACGCTGCGACGGGTTGAGGAGGATGGCTTGTCAGGCGTACCGTCTATCGGGAGGTGCCGCCGCGCGTCGAATATCGGCTGACCGAATTGGGGCGGTCGTTTCTGGAGCCGATGCGCGGGCTGATCCGCTGGGCCGATGCCCATCAGTCGGAGGTGGAGGCGGCACGGGTGGCCTATCGGGCAACGAGATGACGAAAAGGGGTGCCGCCGCCCATGGTGACCCCCTCTCCGATAGCGGCCTTCATTAGGAAGGCGGGACGCCCGTCAGGCGATGTGAACCGCCTTGGTGATCATATGGTTGGCGATGCCCTCGGGGCCATCCTCCGAGCCATAGCCGCTTTCCTGACCCCGCCGAATGGCGCATCGCCCCAGCTCAGGCGGACGGTGTTGATCGCGACCATGCCGGCCTCGATCTCGTCGCCAACTGGTTCTGGCGGCGGCCATTTTCGGTGAAGCAATAGGCCTCCAGGCCGAAGGGCAGGCGGTTGGCTTCCGCAATCGCATCCTCGGTGGTGGCGAAGGGGCGATGAGCGCGATCGGGCCGAAGGGCCTGTCGTTCATCGCCTGCGCCTCCAGCGAGACATCGGCAAGGACGGTGGGCGAGAAGAAGAAGCCTTCGCCGCCCGCCAGCCTGCACCGCCAGTCAGCATCCGCGCGCCGTTCTTCACCGCATCCTCGATCATCGCGCCGATCGCGCCTCCAGGACGACGAGATTATCCAGGGGCCCATCTGCGTCTCCGACGACAGGCCGTCACCGATCTTCAGCGCGGCGCGCTCGGCAAAGCCCTTGGCGGCGCTCGTAAAATGCCCTCCTGCATGGAAGCGAGGGGCGCGACGCGACTTCGCCGGCATTGCGGAACTTGTGGGGTGACGGCAGGTCAGGCGTCTGTCGAGGTCGCAATCGTCGAACACCAGCACCGGGCCGCTGACCGCCCAGCTCCATGGTCGACTTCATTACAGAAATGCTCGAGCGAGCAGGCAGTTTTTGCCGACCGGCACCGAAGCCAGCGTGAAGCTGAACTTGGCGTGACCGGCGAGGCGGGAGCAGGTGGCGCGACACGGCATCGGGCACGCCAAAACGAGCTGTGGACATCACCGGAGCAGGCCGGCATCCGGAACAGCATGATCGCGATAGCGCTGGCTGACGTTTTCTTCGCTGGGCGGGGATCACCTGGAGCAACCCGCTGCCGATCGCGGGCGAAAGCTTGCGGACGGGGTTCATCACAGGGAAGTTCCAAAGAGCGCCACTGGACCAACCGGCTGGTGCAGCACCAGCGAGCGGGTCCCGGTCGGGCGGGGTAGGACGCAGCCATAGGTCCGCACCCGCGCTTCGCCCGCATGGAAATCGAGCAGCGCGGCGGTGGCGGCGACTTCACCGCGCGCCTCGACGATCGGCTTGCCACTCCTCCCGTGTGGCAGAGGCGGGCAAGCTCCTCGGCGCGTTCGCGGACCAGCGCGGCGGTGCGGTGAGGACGGCTGCCCGCTCCTGCGGTGCGGTCTTGCGCCACTGATCGAAAACGCGCCGCGGCAGCCTCAATGCGCGGTCCATGTCTGCGGTGGTCGCCAGCGGCAGGTCGCCCAGCGGCTGGCCGGTTGCGGGGTTCAGTACGGCCTGGTGTCGCGCCCTTCCGGACCCAGCCATTCCCCGGCGATGTACAGGCCGTTCCACGTCAAATTGCTGGGCGGTCATGCGTCCTTTCCGATAGTCTGGCGATGATGCGCGCGGGAGATCGGCCTTCCGCGCCGGACATGCAAGATGCCATGCGGACGGAGCGGGGCAGGGCCGAGATCGGGCGCGCTGTCGATTTTCCGGTGTGCGGTGGCGCCGTTTCGCCGGCTTTGCGTTTCTGGCATTTGCCAGCGGGTGACAGCGGCATTGAAACCATCGGCAACCGGGGAGATTGTACGGTGTCGGACAGGAATGCTGGCGGATCGAACAGGCCGACAGGATGGCGGTGATCGTCGACGCGGAGAATTATTTTCCGGATGGCGCGCCGCGCGATGCTGAACGCGCGGCGGCAGATCCTGCTGATCGGTTGGGATTTCGACGCGCGGATCGTGCTCGACCATGACAGGAGGCACCGAACGAGTCGCTGGGCGATTTCATCTACTCGCTGGTCCAGCAGCAGTCTGATCTCGAAATTTTCCTGCCCCGCTGGACCACGGGTGCGATCAAATCGATGTTCGCGGTCGCACCTTCTTCACCGTGATGAAGTGGATGGCGCACAAGCGCATCCATACCAAGCTGACCATCATCGGTCGCGGCCTCGCATCACCAGAAGATCGTCATCACGACGACCAACTCGCCTTTGCGGCGGCATCGACATGACCGGCGATCGCTGGGACTGCGCGCGCGCATCTCGAAAAGGCCCGGCCGCAAGCGGTCGAAACAGCCTACAAACCCGCACGATGCGATCAGCGCGGTCGAGGGGCGTCACCGGCGTGCTGGCGAGCTGTTCCGCCCGCGCTGGCATGCGGCGGGGGCAAGCATATGGCCCGGCAGTGCCGGGCGCGAGCTGCTGGCCGAGGGGCTGGAGGCGACTTCTACCGACCAGCCGTCGCGATCGCGCGCACCATGCCCGGGAGATGGAAGACCCGGAGCGCCCGTCCATGAGGGAATGAAGCGCTGTTCCCGGTGAATCCGCGCGGGCCGAGCGGCACGTCTATATCGAGCCAGCATTTCGCCTCGCCGCGGCGGAGGCGTTGCGCAACGGCTGGATGAGGAGGACGGACCGGAGTTCGTCATCGTCAATCCGCCTGACCGCGCAAGGCTGGCTGGAGCCGATCGCGATGGACTTTACGGCGCGCGGCTGGTGGAGGCCGGCGACGGCGCGACCGTCTGGCTGGCTGCGTACTCTATCATCCGTTCACGGCGGATGGCGAGGCGATCTACCGCCATGCCAAAGATCCTGATTGCGGACGACCGCGTGTTCCGGCTGGGGTCGTCAATCTCAATAATCGGTCGATGCGGCTTCGATACCGAATGCGACCTTGCGCTGGCGGTCGAGGGTGGCAGCGCTGCGGCGCAGCGGATCACCGCCATTCGGGATGACTTGCTCGCCAAGCATCTGGGAGTGGCACTGGCGACGGTGTCGAGACTTCGCGCGGACCGGATGCGCTGATCGCCACGGTGGAACATTGCGCGGCACCGAGGAAGGGCCGCTGCCCCCGGCGGAGGCCGGACCTGTCGAGTGTCGAGGAATGGCTGGCCGATAACGGGGTGCCTGATCCCGAAGGGCCCGACGAGATGTTCGAGGCGCTCAGGAGCTCGCAAGGTCTGTTCCGGCGGTGCGGCGGCGCTGATGGGCGACGTCGTCAATTTCCGCCAAGCCCCTGCAAGGCGCGGGTAACGCAGGCGCCGAGCAACAGGCCAGCGAGAACCGGGCACTTCGGTCGGACCAAGGCGAAAACAGCGTGATGCGACGAGAAGGATCTTGCAGAAGGAACTGGACGGGGGCAAAGCGCGAGAGAATTGAAGACATAGAACGTCTCATCTTGCCCTTACCCTTCCGGCGGTTCGCGCCTTCCCCTGATGGGAAAGGAAGGTACCCACCACGGGTGAGCGGGGAGGTGGCCCTGGACTACCGTCGCAGAGATGTCAGCGCGCCGTGGCGAAACCAGACCGTGTCGCGCCTTGCCGTTCTCAACGCGCCCGTACCTTGACCTCATCGACCGCGAAGCCGGCGCGCCAAACCGCACGGTGAAGACAGGATCGGGCGGCGCGGACCAGATAGCCAGAACGCCACCCGGACGGTGCGAGACGCGCGCCTCATCAGGCCACGCGCGAGCAAAAACCCGTCATTGGCCGGACGGGCCAGCCGTCGGGGCCATTGTCGAACGTCGAGTAGGGATCGCATCATATTGCCCGCGCCCGGCATAGATCGCATGCGACATCCCCACATGGCGAGCGTCACGCGGGGATCGTCCGGGGGCATCCGTCGGTCAGCGCGGCCATCAGGCCACGCGCCCATTCGATATACCGGCACCAGTTCCGCCACCGTCTTACCTGCGCCCCGGGCCCAACGCGCCAGCACGGCCCGCGGCGTGAAGCCCAATACCATAGCCGCCGATCAGCAGATGCGGGGCAGGGCGGTCGCTGAGGCGGTCGCAGGTCATAATTGCCCGGCGCGACTTCCGGCCGCCCATCCGCGTGCTCATCAGCTCGCTGCGGTCGAGCACGATCATGCGAAATCGCCGCCGACGAAACAGTCGCAGCGGTTCGCCGCCGGGCACCTCGGCGACGCCCAGCAGCTCGCGCAGGGTCATTTGCCACGGCGGGCCTTGCGCGGCATAGCGCGCGTCGCGCGCCGCCTTCAGTTCAGAAGCGGCGGTCGGGACGACGGGCGGGCGTGCGGCGGCAGCGGCAGCCTCTGGGCGGTTTCTGGCCTCGGCCTGTGCCTTGGCGCGGGCTTCTTCGCGAGCGGCCTTTTCCCGCTCGATCATGCCTTGTGCGCGGCGCGGCGTTCGCCCCGGCCACCGCCTGGCGCTTCGCGGGCTGCGGCGCGAGCAGCGACGACCCGCCGGGTCGGGCGCGGGCCTTGCTGCGCAGACGCTCCGGCGCCGCTGCCTTGGCCTCGCGCGTGAGGCCGCTGCACGATCGGAGAAACCGGGAACCTTATAGCCTGCCATCAATCATCTATCCCGCTGGAGGGGCCTGAGGGTTCAATGCACAACAGCCCGCGATTGTTCGCGGAGCCGTGGAGAAACTGGTGGACGCGCGCCTCCGAACCAAGGACCCGCTGATTAAGAGTCAGCTGCTCTACCAATCGAGCTATGCGTCATTTGCCACGATGGAAGCGTGGGGTCTTGCGACCCGGCTTCATGATCGGGAGGCGCGCCTTTAGCATTGGCTTTTCCGCTTTGCTTTGCTTTTTCGGGGAAAAGCCGCTTTTCCTTCACCAGCGGTGGAGCGACGATTTTTCGGTCGATCGCCATCAGGATGCCCAGTATAGCAGCACGGTCATCTGCGACGAACCGCCATAGGGCTGACCAGCGGCAGCGGAATACCGACCGATGGGGGCCAGCCCATCACCATCATCAGACTGACCGGCGTAGATGAAGATGGTCGTGAACGAGGCCGGCGGCAGTCAGCCGGGCGAAGCGATTGGGCGCCGCCACTGCGCGACGTTGAGCCCCCAGCGGATGACCAGCAGGAAGGCGAGGATCAGGAAGCATCCGACCAGCCCCCATTCCTCCGCCATGGTGGCGAAGACGAAGTCGGTATGGCCTCTAACTGGCAGATAATCGAGATGGCTCTGGGTGCCGTTCAGGAACCCCTTGCCGAAATGCCCCCGATCCGATCGCGATCTTGACTGGCTGATATGATAGCCGGTGCCGGGCGATCGCTTTCGGGATCCAGAAGATCAGAACGCGGTTGCGCTGATAATCGTGAAGCACGAAATTGACCGCGAAGCGGGGCCAACGCCGCCAGCGCCATCGCCCGCCGATGAACAGGCGAAGCGGCACCCGGCGAAGAACATCACGGTCGCGCCGCCCGCACAGATCATCAGCGCGGGTCTCAGATCGGGCTGTTTCATCACCAGCGCGGCGGGCACGGCGATCATCGCCGCGACGGGCCATATGCCGGAGAAGCGCCTTGTCTCTGCTGGTGGCATCAATTCATAGGAAGCGCGCGGCCCCGGGACGATGAACAGCTTCATCAGTTCGGACGGCTGGAGCCGGGATAAACCGACGTCCAGCCATCGCTGGCTGCCCCCCGCGCACCGCGCCGAGCAATTCCACCAGCACCAGCGCGACCACCAGATCAGATAGCGGTATCGCGATCCGCCGCCATAGATCGAGCAGCAGGCGCAGCAGCACGAGCGACCCGGCGAGCAGCACGAAGAAGCCTCCTTGCGGCTGTCCCAAAACAACGACCCATACGGCGGCCGGAATAGGAGGACGACCGGTCCGGAACCGATCGCCATGACCAGCAGAATGACCCGCCAAGGCAGTTGGGCAATGGGTTTCGATGATCCGCGCCCCGCTCATGGATTTAGCTCCGCCGTGTCGCGCGCGTTCGTTCGGGCTGGTCGCCATCGCCTCGGCTCAGCGTCGGCGACGTTCGTCGTGGCTTCGACGGCGGGTGCAGCCGGGTGGCGGCGCCGGCATCGGTCTTGGTCGCTACCGAGGCGGGCTTGGGAGACTGGGGCGCGATAGGCGGCTTCTTCCGCCTGCATCCGCGTCATGATGTCGCCGCCCCTGGGTGTCGGCTCACCTCCGCCAGCGAGGCCAGCGCACGGTCGCGGTCGAACAGATAGGCCGGCGATGTCGCGGGCCGATCAGTGGCGCGTCGAGGTTGCGCACGGTGGGCCATTATGCTCCGCAGCACCACCGCGGCGGCATAACGCGGATTGTCCGCCGGTGCGAAGCATACCAGCAGGGCGTGGTCGCGCAGCTTGAAGGGCAATTGGCCGTTCTTCAGAACGCCTATCCGTCGCTCGGCCATGGTGATGTGGCGTACCGGCGGTGCTGGTCTTGGCGGCGAGCGACACGCCCGGCACCAGCATCCGCGCGGCGCCCCCGCGCCGCCCCCTGATTGACCACGCCGAACATGGCATCGCGCACCACCGCCAGATGCTCGGACGCGACCGCAGGGCAGGCGGGGTCGAGATGAACCTGATGCGAGCAGGCTGGGCTGCAAATGGCGGCGAGGCGATCCGCGCCGCCATCACCGCCAGTTGGAGCGATTGGCCAGCGCAGCCTTGACCGATCGAGGCGTTCAGAAGCCATCGGCCACGGTCCATTTTGTCTGGCATTCTTCAGCTTCCGTGCGGAATCGGGCACTGTGCCGTAACGTTGCGTATTGAGCGGCATGTCAATTTCTGGCCCAGCCCCAGCATCCGCGCGACCGGCGCAGTCTGGTCAGCAGCCCAGTGCCGGATCATCTCAGAAAACAGATGTCGCAGCTGCCTGATCGCCCGCTTCAGAGTTGAGCGCGCCGTGACCGCCCCGGGCTTGTGGCAGTGGAAGACGCCGGTGCGACCCGCATCGCGCCGGTGCAGCAACGCGGTCGTCCGCGCCACGCCTGCTTTCGAGCAGGGGCCAAGCCGTTCATCGGCTTGACGGTGGAGCCTGGCGGATACAGCCCCTGCGTCACCTTGTTCATCAAGGGCACATGGTCGTTTTCTCCGACAGCACGCCCACTCCAAGTGGCTGATCCCGTCCGAGAAGCTGTTCGATTATAGGCGCATCGACACCATCGCGAGCGTCTCACCGGTGCGGCAGTCGAGCACCACCGCCATCCCGGAATTGGTGCCGAGCCGGCGCGTGTTATTCCTGTAGCCCCGCATCGATGGTCAGGGCGGGATATTGTGGCCCGGGGTATCCGGATTATGGCGAGTTCGCCACGACCTGCTGCGCGCCGTCACTTCGACACGCTTATGCCGGGCTTGCTGCGCAATTGCGGCTCTAGCATCTTTTCCAGCCCGTCCTTGCCCAGCTTGAAGCCGGGGGTGACGAGCAGCTGGTCGGGGTTTCCTTTGAACTGCTCTGGCGGGTGGCGTACCGACATAGCCGGTTAGATGCGACCGCCGGTCCACAGCGGGATAGAAGCGCGCAAAAAGCCGCGCGTCGGCTGCACGCCCGGCACCGGCAGTTGCACGCCATCGCGGCGAAATCGGTCCCCAGTCCAGCTGCCGTCGAAGCGACCTGCACCGGCTGGAAACCCGGCGGCATGTTCGGAGGTCGAGCCGGATGCGCCCATCGCCTCGTCATCGAGCTTCAGGATCTGGCGGAGCAGGGCCGAGCACTGGTCCTTGTCCTCCAGCCGGTCGGGATGATGTCGACGCGGAAATCGGTGCGATTGTTGGCGATGGAAGCCTGCCGATCGAGATCAGCCAGCCGCGACGCGGCGATCATCGTCGTGTTGACCTGCTGCTTTCGGTGTTAGAGATTGTACTTTCGTTCTGCGCGATCGATAAAGCCACAGTGCCATGCGGCCGGCCAGCATCAGGCCGACGGCTCCTGCGCCGCGCCAGCACGAAGGCGCGCCGTGAGAAGCTATAGGCCTGCGCGGGCCTCGGCTTCGCGATCCGCCCGGGCGATCCATGTTAGGGCCCCCACTTTATTTCGCCCCGGGGCGTTTGGATCGATCCACGCGACCAAGCGGGTCGCCATCGAAAGCAGGATGGTGATCACGATCTGATGATCAGCGGCGCATCGACCCGCGCCCCACCGGCACCGCGATGATGAAGCGGCCAGCAATCAGGCAAAAGGCGATGGCCGCTGGCGATCAGCCAATCCTGCCAGAAATCGCGAAAGACCAGCTGATGCCTCCGAACAGGTCGATGGCGAGCGAGGTCAGTGACCAGAGCAGCATGGCCGAACCAGCGCGGCTGCCCCTGGACAGCAGATCGTCGAACAGGCCCAGCGGCGCGGGCCCAGAGGCGCAAGGCGAAGCGGCGCGACCAGACGCCGTGCGAGCAGCATCAGCAAACCTGTCGGCGGTTGTAACGGCACAATCGCCATCACCGGGTACGATGGCGACGAGCGAACTGGCCATCACGGTCAGCGTGGGCAGCGCGGGCGCGTGACGGGGCAGTCCGGGGGTCAAGGGGTTATAATGGTCGAGGTCACGGGCTGAGGTGCCGGCGCTGGTGGCGGCATCGGCATGAAGGCGCGCCGAACGATCGCGAAATCGAGCGTGTCGATGGCTAACGGCCGTTGACGGCGATTGCCGCCACCGGCGGTCTCGATGCGGGCGACAGGAAGATTGGCGCGTAAAGGCCGCCGGGTGCTGGAGGGTCATGAAATAACCGCCCTTTGGCCAGCTGGACATTGGTGGCGACCGAGCATGACATCGAGCGTGCTGTCGCCGCGCCTGACCGTGCAATGGCCGGCATACCGTCGCGGGTACGACGGCACGGGGACGATGCTTCCGGATCGGTCAGCAACAGACACGCGCCGCTGCCGGCCCGCCCGGCCACGGCCGACCAGTCCTCGGGCCCTGCACTGCCATGCTGGGGTGACGCCCTGCCAATGACCGGCGCTGAGCAGCAGGGCGGCGGCCTGATCCGGTCGAATTGACCAGCTGAGCGACCGACCATCGGTGGTCCGGCGTCCGGTCGCGCACCGCCAGCAAACGGCGCAGGCGACGATTGTCATAGGCGATGGTGCGCCGTCTGGAGCAGGCTTGCGCGACTGTTCCAGCCCCCGGCGCAGTCGGTCATTCCCCGCATGGACGAAGAAATACGGCCGATCGTCGGATGTCGTTGACCGCATCGCCGACCGCGACGAACGCGCCCGAGATCGGCGCGGTCGCGCTGCCCAGCGTCATGCGCAGTGCCAAAGGCGGGCGGGTTGGAAGGTTGATGCGACAAGCAGCACCGCCCCCACCACCGCACCCGCCACCGCGAGCACATAGGCCAGAAAGCTCCATATTGCCGCCGTCGCGAGAAACCGGTGCGACGGTCGTGGGCGGCGGGCGCCGCGCGGTCCCCTTGGCGCTGGAGGTTAGCCGTTCAGCAGGACGCCCGCGGTACATCGGGTCTTCCAGCGCGCGGCCGGTGCCCAGCGCGACGCAGGTCAGCGGGTTCCCGTGACCGTCACTGGCAAGCCGGTCTCGTCGCGCAGCACCCTCGTCCAGCCCTTCGAGCAACGCGCCGCCGCTGGTCAGGACGATGCCCCGGTCGACGATATCGGCCGCCAGTTCGGGGCGCGGTACCCGAGCGCGACACGGACGCCCTCAACGATGGTCGCCACCGTTCGACAGCCAGCAATTTGGCCCCGTTGATCGAGATTTGGGGACCCTGTTGACCGTGTCGCGACCTTGATCTGGATCGTCACGCCGATGCTGTCGGTCGGCGACGCGCGATGCCGACTTCCCGCTTGATCCGTTTCGGCAGTGGCTTCGCCGATCAGCATTGTGGTTGCGGCGGACATAGAGACGATCGACCTGTCCATCTTGTCACCGCCGACGCGGACCGAGGTCGTATAGGCAAGGCCTCGGAGCGACAGCACTGCGACTTCGGTCGCTGCCGCCGATATCGACAACCATCGAGCCGATCGGCTCGGTGACGGGCATGTCGGCACCGATCGCGGCGGCCATCGGCTCCTCGATCAGGAAGACCGGTTGGCCCCTGGCGTTCGACGCGGCGTCGCGGATCGCGCGGCGCTCGACCTTGGTCGAACCCGACGGCACGCAGATCACGATTCCGGGCCAGCGCGCGAACTTGCGCGGGCCATGCACCTTCAGAATGAAATGCTTGATCATCTGTCTCCGCGACGTCGATGTCGGCGATCACGCTGTCGCGGGAGCGGGCGGATGGCCTCGATATTGCCGGGCGTCTTGCCCATCATCAGCTTGGCGTCGTCGCCGACCGCCTCACCTTCTGATGCCGTTGATCGTTTCGACTGCGACGACGGACGGCTCGTTCAGCACGATGCCGCGTCCGCGGACATAGACCACCGTGTTGGCGGTGCCGAGGTCGATCGCCATGCCTTGCGACATGAATTTCAGAAGCGGGCAGGGGCATCGAGGCTTTCGTTCCGTCTGTGGACCGGGTGGGCGTGACCTATATCCCGAACCGCCGCCAAGAGCCGTCACAGGCGCCTGCACCGTCATTTTGCGGGTCGCGGATGCCGTCGCTTGGGCTAGGGTTTGCTTACGTCAATACGGCGTCTGCCCCATCTCGTCAATCGTATCGCAGCCGGTGAAGTGGTCGAAAGGCCCGCCAGTGCGTTGAAGGAACTGGTCGAAAATTCGATCGACGCCGGGCGCCACCCGGATCGCCATCGTCCCTTGTCCGTGGTGGACTGGTCGGACTTGGAGGTGGCCGATGACGGATGCGGCATGTCGGCCGACGATATGGCGCTGGCGCTGGAGCGGCATTGTACCTCCAAGCTGCCCGACGAAGGATTGAAGCTGTCCTAACCCCTCGGTTTTCGCGGCGAAGTTCTGCCGTCGATCGCCGCGTGGCGCGGGTGACGATCGAGAGCCGCCTGGCAGGGAGCGACGGCTGGAGCCGCCGTCGGATAATGGCGGGTGCGGCGACGGCCCCGCCGCCGTGCCGCCGGGGACCCGCATCGTGGTGGAGGACCTGTTCGCGCGTTCCTGCGCGGCGCAAATTCTGCGCCGCCACGGTCCGAATATGCCGCCCCCGATATGGTCCGCCGCTCGCCATGGCACGGCCTGACATCGCCTTCACGCTGGAGCATGATGGCCGGCGTGTCCTGACGGTGCCGGGGGCGAGGAGCGACTGGGGCGAGTCGCCGGACTGACCGACCGCGCTTGCTGAGAATTCGGTGGCGATTGACTGGGTGCGGGATATTGTCAGCCCGGCGGCGTCGCGGGATTGCTGACCTTCAACCGGGGAATCGCCGACCATCAATATCTGTTCGTCAACGGCCGCCC
Organism: Acanthosepion pharaonis; assembly: GCA_903632075.3. Classification (NCBI taxonomy): domain Eukaryota; kingdom Metazoa; phylum Mollusca; class Cephalopoda; order Sepiida; family Sepiidae; genus Acanthosepion; species Acanthosepion pharaonis. The sequence continues at coordinate 37,095 of CAHIKZ030003317.1, read as the reverse complement.
GGTACGCGACCGATTGCTTATGGGTGTACCTGAGGGGCTTATGCCGAGATGTTGCCACGCGATCGTCATGCGGTCGTGGCGCTCTTCCTCGACATGCCGCCGTCCGAGGTCGATGGAATGTCCACCCCGCCAAGACCGAGGTGCGCTTTCGTGACCCTGCGCTGATCTGTGGTATGATCGTTGGGCCTGCGCCGCGCGCTGATGAAGCCGGGCATCGCAGTGTCCAGCGGCCGCCGGATCCCGGCCTTTGGCGATGGGCAGACCGAAGCCGGTGAGGCTGGGGCGTTCCTGCCGGCCCCTGCAGCGCCTCTGCCTGTGGATGGTTACCCCGCTGCGCCGGAGACGCGGGTCAGCGGAGCGGCAGTCGCTTTCGCGCCCCGTCCAGCCTCCGCGGCGCCCTGCCGCTGGCGCGCGCTGAGGCTGCCCAGCGCGCCGCCGCCCGAGGTCCGCCAATTTCCGATGGGCGTGGCGCGGGGCAGGTTGCCAAGACCTATCGTCGCAGAGGCCGAGGACGGCTTGGTTCTGGTCGATCAGCATGCCGCGCATGAGCGGCTGGTGTTGGAGCGATGCGCGCTGCGCACTGAGGACGGGTCGCGTCGCAGGCGATGCTGATCCCCGAAGTCGTCGAACTGGATGAACCTGCCTGTGACCGGCTGAAGCACGCAGAGGAACTGCGGAATTCGGCCTCGACCGAACGCTTCTGGCCCGACCGCGATGTTGGTCCGTTCCACGCCTGCGCTGCTGGGGGCAGAGCGATCCTGGGGCAGAGCGATCTGGCCGATGAGCTGGCTGTGTTCACCCAGGCACTATCCTTGCGCGAACGGCTGGACTGGGCGTTGCCGCGACAAATGGCTTGCCACGGCCGCTGGTCCGCGCGGGTCGCATCCCGTCAGTCGCCGAGATGAATGCACCTGCTCCGCGAAATGGAGGTCACGCCGCACTTCCGCTAGTGCAACCATGGTCGCCCGACCCGGTGAAATTGCAGCACGGCGATATCGAGAAGCTGTTCGGGCGGAAGTGAAGGGCGAGCGGCAGGTTGGTCCATTCCCATTTCGCGCCCCGCTGTGAAGTCGCTAGGCTGCCCCCCTTCAACCGAGCGGAAAGGGCGATCATGCAGCAGGCTCATCGTCACCCTCATTCTTGGTCTTGTCACCGACTTCATCACCGCAGTCACGCTGATCGCGACGAAGGAAAACAAGATCAGCGAATTTCGTCAGTCCCGATCGATGGCCAGCGCGCTGATTCAGCGGCCGCGATTGGCGGCGCAGGGTTTTTTGCGCAACGCCGGAGGCCGAAGAGCGCGGGCGGTGGCTGGCAGAGTTCCATGCGGCACGTACGCGATCGCGCTGCGGGAGCGGCTGGGCGGTGAGGAATGGCGAGGTGCTGGCCGCGCTCGACCGGATCGGAGCGATGCTGCTGCGCGGCGGATCGATCGAGCGGTGCTGCGAAGCGACGGCGGTGATCGAAAGCGTAGGGTCGGTGCCGTTGAAACGGCCTGGGAACGGGTGAAGGGGGCAACGGGGCTTCAAATCTTCGCGGTATTCCAGCCTGTCTGGGATTTCTGGCCGCAGCGTCGGCGTTTTCGTAGCCTTCATTCTCACGAACGGTTCCGCTGACCCATGACAGCAAGCCCTGATGAAACGCTAAAAAGTCACCGATCAGGGCAAATTCTGCTGATTTAGGGCTAGTTGGCGCTTGGAATACGCGTTGAAACCTGAGTATCATAGAGCGATGAGTCGAGAAATTTCACGTTTCAGCGTTCATCGTAACGAAACTTTACCTACGTATTAATAGGCTACTGGATAGGTAGGCAGCTGAACGGCGAAGCACCTGCGCCATCGTCTTCGCTGCGCTCATTCCGCTGGCCGCTGTTGCTGGATTGCAGGGGCCTGCCCATAGCCTGGTATCTCGCGCGGCCGTCGGTCGCGCACCATGTTGCCGTCTCCTGAAGAGGGGGGTGCGGCTGCCCGGCAGCCGGGCGGCCCTTCTTTATCGGCGGACAAGGTAAAGCGTCGACCAGCCTTGCGCTCTTCCGCTCCGGCTGAACCTCGGCAGGCGCTGCCCTGCGCTGGGACCGTAATCCTCGGTGAATCCGGCTTCGTCACGCTCGAACATCGAAGCCATGACGTCGACGCCTGCGCGCCTGCATTTCGGCTTCTTCCGGCGAGCAGAAGACATTGACCTTGACGGTCACGGCCACTTCAGGTGAAGCGCGACGCGCACGTCGTACAGGCCGATCGCGCCTTGACTCGGACGGTCGAGCACGATCTGGCTCTTGTTGACTTGTGGCCGTCGGCGACCAGCGCCTCGATCAGGTCACGCACCGCGACCGAGCCATAGAGCTGGCCGACGTTCGACGCCTGACGGATCAGGGGTGACGGTGGTGTTTGAAAGTCTTCAATTCTGACCTCGGCCTCGGCGCGACGGTTCGCGTTCTCGGCTTCGATGCGGGCGCGGTTGGCCTCGAACACCTTCTTGTTGGCTTGCTGGCGCGGCAGCGCCTCTCTTGTGCGGCAGCAGTTACGGGCGAAGCCGTCCTTCACGACCACGTCGCCGATGGCGCCAGAGCTTTTCGACGCGCTCTCAAGCAGAATAACGCCCATCTCTGGACTCCCTTTACTTCACGACGTAGGGCAGGAGGCGGTGTGGCGGGCGCGCTTGATCGCCCCGGCGAGGCCTCACGCTGCTTCTTGGCCGACACGCTGGTGATGCGCGAAAGGCGATCTTGCCCGCCGGACACGAAGCCACGGAGCAGACGGACGTCCTATAGTCGATCCGGGCGCGTCCTTCGCGGAGAAGGCAGCTCTTTGCGGCGACGGAAAAACGGGCGGCCATTATGCGGCTTCTCTTCACGATCACGACAGGGGGGGTCAGCGCGGTCAGGGCGTTCGCCATGATCGGCACGACGCTCGCGGTCGCGCTTCCTGCTTGCGCATCATCACCGAGGACCTTTCGCGGCCGTCCACCTGACGGTCATGTGGCAGATCACGTCTTCGTTGATCTGGGTCTGGCGCTCCAGCTCGGCGACGACACCGGCAGGGCGTCGATTTCGAGCATGACGTAATGCGCCTTGCGGTTCTTGGCGGATCTTTGGCCAGCGAACGCACAGTTCTGCGCAGTCTCAGTCTTCACGACCTTGCCCTGATTGTCCTCGACGATCTTCGTGGCGGCTTCCGCCAGCGCGTCCACCTGCGCCTGTGCCAGATCCCGGCGCGCAAGGAACACGATCGTAAAGAGCCATGCAGCTTACCTTATGTTGGCCGATCGCTGACGCCCACCCCATGTGGCACGCCCTCCGGCTGTCTTCCATACTTCAATACCGTCACGCCAAAATGGCATGAGGGCGGGTGAAGCAGGTGCTTCCGCCCAATGGTGCGCTGGCTCATAGCGATTTGGCCGCAAAAAGGCAAGCGGGGAAGGGGCGGACTTGCCAGCGGCGGGCGACCTTTCTACCGCGCGGGCCATCCACTTAACGCTTTGATGGCAGATAAGACATATGCGTGCATTCATCTTTCCGGGCGGGGCAGCCGGGCCGTCGGCATGGGCAAGGCGCTGGCCGAAGCGAGCCCCGTTGCTCGCGAGGTGTTCGAGAGGTCGACAGGCGCTGGGTCAGCATCTCTATCGCCTGATGGTTGAGGGACCCGCCGACGAACCGACCCTGACCGAGAATGCGCAACCGGCGATCATGGCGAACGCCATCGCGACGCTGCGGGTGCTGGAGAAGGAAGGCGGCGTCCGCCTGTCGGAGAAGGCCGATTTCGTCGCGGGGCATTCGCTGGGTGAATATATACGGCGCTGTGTGCCGCCGATGCGCTCGATCTGGCGACGACGGCGCGCCTGCTGAAGCTGCGCGGCCGGGCGATGCAGGCGGCGGTGCCGGTGGGCGAGGGCGATGGCCGCCCTGCTCGGCGCGGACTGGAGAAGGCGAAGACCATCGCGGGCGCGGCGGTCGATTCGATCTGGCCGAGGGGCGAGGAACTGGTCTGCACGGTCGCCAACGACAATGATCCGAGCGGTCGTGATTTCCGGCCACCGCGCGGCGATCGAGAAGGCGGTGACGCTCGCCAGGGATCTGGGCGCCAAGCGCGCCGTCCTGCTGCCGGTGTCGGCGCCCTTCCGCCTGCCCGCTGATGCAGCCCCGCCGCCGACGATGGATGCCCGCGCTGGCCAAGCGACGATCCGCGCCCGCGCCGTTGCAGTCTGTACCAATGTCGAAGGGCTGCCGTTGCCGATCCGGGCGCGATCCGCGCGCCGTTGGTGGCGCAGGTGACGGCATGGTCCGCTGGCGCAGATCGGTGCCGGGCCATACGCAGGATGCAGGCGGGCCCAGTTCGTCGAGAGTTGGTGTGGCGGTGCTGGGCCCCTATGGTCAAGCGCATCGCGCCCGACGCCGATGCGGTCAGCGTCGCGACGATGGACGATATCGAGGGCTTCTCGCCAAGCTCTGAATTACGCGCCCGGTGCGCGACCCGGCATAGAAGAAATTGGGCATGTTCGACCTGACAGGAATGACCCGCCCCTCGTGACCGGTGCGTCCGGTGGCCTCGGTTCGGCGGTGGCGAAGGCGCTGGCGGCGGGGCCAAGCTCGCGCTCTCAGGCTCCAATATCGACAAGCTGGAGGCGTTTCGTGCCGAGCTGGGCGGTGACATCGTCGCGGTGCCGTGCAGCCGTCCGACCCTGCCGCCGTCGATGCGTTGATCCCGCAGGCGGTGGGAACGCTGGGCGGCAAGCTCGACATCACGGTCAGCAACGCCGGCGTCACCCGCGACAATCTGACCATGCGGATGAAAAGGACGAGGTGGAATCAGGTCATCAGCGTGAATCTGGGCGACCTTCCGCCTGATCCGCGCGGCCGCCAAACCGATGATGAAGGCGCGTTTCGGCGGATCATCTCGATCCACCTCCATCGTCGGCGCGGCAGGCGGCAGGGCAGGCGAACTATACCGCGTCAAAGGCGGGCATCGTCGGCATGTCGAAGGCGGTGGCGCAGGAATTGGCCAGCCGTAACGTCACCGTGAACTACGTCGCCCCCCAGCTTCATGCGTTCGGCGATGACCGATGTGCTGCCCGACGCAAAAGGCCGCGCTGCTCGGCAAGATTCCGGCGGGCGATCTGGGCAAAGAGGCGAGGACATCGGCGCCGCGTCGTGTATCTGGCGTCAGAAGGAAGCGGGCTACGTCACGGCCAGACGCTGCACGTCAATGGCGGCATGGCGATGCTTGAAGGGGCATAATCGCCACGAATGAGCGTATCTGGTCCAACTCCGTCGCTGGACGGGCTTGCCGAAAAGGACGCGCGTTCTACGTGCGTTCAGGAATTACCAACCCCCGATTAGATACGAGAAAGGGGTTACCGTGGGCGAGACCGCCGACCGCGTAAGAAGATCGTCGTCGAGCATCTCGGCGTCGAAGCCGATAAAGGTGACCGAGGACGCAGGCTTCTCGACGACCTCGGTGCCGACAGCCTCGACATTCGAGCTCGTCGCGGCGTTCGAGGAAGAGTTCGGTGTCAGAAATCCCGGACGATGCCGCCGAGAAGATCACGACCGTCAAGGACGCGATCCCGTATATCGACGAGAACAAGGCCTAAGTCCAGGGCCACTCGGCCCGCCGCGGATCATGCAGGCCGAACGGGCCGACAAGGCGGTTTCAAACGGCTCCCCGACCCCGACATAGCGGGCGGGAGCCGTTTTCGACAATGGGAATGGAGTGGAATATGCGGCGCGTCGTCGTAACCGGATTGGGTCTTGTCACGCCTCTGGGCGCGGACGTGAAACCGCACAGGCCAAATTTGATCGCTGGCAAGTCCGGCGCCGGTCCGATCACGCGGTTCGATACCACCACGGGGCAGAAATGCACCATCGCGTGCGGGTGAAGCCCAGGACCATGAATATGGCTTGATCCTGATAAGCGCGTCGACCACAAGGTCAGCGTCAGGTCGATCCTTCATCGTCCTATGGCATCGACGCCGCCGGTCAGGCACTGGAAGAACGCCGGTCTCACTGAGATGGACGAGGCGACGAAGCTGCGCGCCGGCGTGTCGATCGGCTCAGGCATCGGCAGCCTGCCGGGTATCGAGATCAGATCGGTCAACCTGCATGAGCGCGGTCCCGGCCGGTCAGCCCGCACTTCGTCACGGCCGCCTGATCAGCCTGATCTCGGGTCAGGTCCAGCATCAAATATGGCCTGATGGGGCCGGAACCATGCAGTCGTCACCGCCTGTTCGACCGGCGCACTCGATCGGCGACGCCGCGCGGATGATCCGCGACGACGATGCCGACATCATGCCTGGCCGGTGGTGGAAAGCACCATCAACCCGCTGGGCGTCGCCGGCTTCGCCCGGGCGCGCGCGCTCAACGCGAGCATGAACGACCGTCCGACCGAGGCGAGCCGCGCCGATGACAAGGGCCGCGACGGCTTCGTGATGGGCGAGGCGCGGGCGTCTCATCGTGCTCGAGGGAATATGGACACGCCAAAGGCGCGCGGCGCGAAGATCTATGCCGAGGTCGTCGGCTATGGCCTGTCGGGCGATGCCTATCACGTCACCGCGCCGCATCCCGAGGCAAGGCGCGGAGAATGCGATGCGCATGGCGCTGCGCAAGGCGGGCATGGAGCCGTCGGATATCGACTATATCAACGCGCACCTCGACCGACCATGGCCGACACGATCGAGTTGGCCGCGGCCAAGCGCGTGTTCGGCGACGACCTGTCAGGTGCGTCGATGTCGAGCACCAAGTCGGCATTCGGCCATCTGCTGGGCGGCGCCGGTGCGGTGGAGAGCATCTTCTGCATCTGGCGCTGCGACCCAGATCGTGCCGCCGACGCTGAACCTCGACAATCCGGACGAGGGGACCGGGGTGTCGACCCTCGTTCCGCACGGCAAAGAAGCGTGAAGTGAAGGCGGTGCTGAACCTTCGTTCGGCCAGCGGCAATGCTTCGCTGGTAATGAAGGCGATCTGAGCTTTCGCTGCCCTAAATCCCCCACGTTCAGCCTGTAGAAGTCGAAGGCCACGGCATGCGGGAGTGGGTTCAAAACGCCCTTCGACTTCCGGCCAGTGCGAACGGCGCGTATTATTAATTCAACCCCGGCTACGACCGGGTCGGTTACCAATCTGGATCAAGCCGCGCCATCAGCTAAGTCGCAGCCGGACCCGGATCGAGACGCCAAGGGTTGATATCCGGGCATCGCCCCCACAAACCAGGTGAGATATGCGCAAGGTCGGCTGTATCGGGTTGCTGTTGGGGCTGATCGGCATCGCCGTATTCCGCTGGGTCGCGCATGACTGGGCCAGTAGCGGTCCGGCGCAGAAGCCGCTGGCGGTGGTCGTGCCCGAAGGCGCCAGTCTCGCCTGAGCGGCCAATGAGCTCGAAAAGGCGGGCGCGATTCATCGGCGAGCCGCTTCCGTCTTTATGCCCGGTTGTTCGGCGACGGCGGGGCAATCAAGGCAGGCGAATATGCGATTCCCGAAAGGCCAGCGCGTCCGATGTGCTGGCGCTGTTGCAGGAAGGCAAGGTCCGCCAGCGGCTGGTGCCGGTGCCGGAAGGATATCCCCTCGGTGCTGGTCCATGATGCGCTGATGCGTGCGGACGGGCTGACCGGCGACGTGGCGGTTCCCAGGAAGGCTCGATCCTGCCCGACAGCTATGCCTATCAGAAGGGCGACACCCGCGCCTCGGTGGTGGCGCGCGGATGCAGAAACGATGATGGATTACCTCGCCAAGGCACGGGCAGACCGCAAGCCCGGCGCAGCGGTCAAGTCGCCCCAGGGCGATCATCCTCGCCTCGATCGTCGAGAAGGAGACTGGCCGACCATCCGGCGGCGGACAGTCGCAGCGGTCTATAGCAACCGGCTGCGCATTGGCATGCCGCTGGGCCGATCCGACCGTCATCTATCCCATCACCAAAAGGCGCCCGCTCGGCCGGCGTATCCTGCGGTCGAACTTCATGCCAGAACGGCTATAACACCTATACCCAATACGGCCTGCCGGTCAGGCCGATCGCCAATCGGGCGTGCCTCGATCGATGCAATGTTGAACCCCGCAGACAGCAAAGGCGCTGTATTTCGTGGCGGACCACGGATCGGGCGGCCATGTCTTTGCCGACACGCTGGCCGAGCATAACGCCAATGTGCAGAAATGGTATGCGATCCGCCGCCAACGCGGAGATGTGAGCTTTAGCGGGCTCGCTATTTAGGCGCTGGGCGAGCTTCCGCTGCGATGACAAGGCATAGGGGCGGCAGGCGCGGTGCCGTCAGGAAGCGACCAGTCGCACCGTCCTGATCGGCATGGGCGGTGATCAGGATGTCGCGGGGCAGCTCGCGCATCGCCGCTCGGCCCCGAGCAAAGGCCGCGATGACCGCCTTGTTCGAGGCAGCGGAGAAGCGATAATCGTCGGTCGATACCAGGTTGAGACTGGCGGCGAAGACGACCGCTTTGCGCCACGTACTCTCCAGGCACGCCAGCTCCAGCTCATGCTGCCCATCGTATGTCCGGGGCGCCCGGGCGGTGACGATCGTGTTGCCCAGCGCTGGCTGCTCACCGTCGCGGATCACCGGACCCGCGCCCACGGCGGGAAAACGTCTGTCATAGCCACGCTGCGGATCGTCCGCCGCCAGCCGCCCGGTACGCGATCCCTCTGCCCCCGCGCGCTGGCGATGACCGTCGCACCGGTGTCGCGGGCCAGCGCGGCGATGCCGCCGGCATGGTCGAAATGTGGCTCCAGTTTCAGGATATGTTGATGTCATGCGGCCCGGAAACCAGGTTTCCCATGACATTGGCGAGATCGCAGGCGCCCCACGAGGTGAGCGCCATCGATCAGGATGAGGCCACGGTCCGTGTTGATCAGCGCGACGTTCAGGCCGCCGAAGAAGCCCTGAGATCGGCGTTGCCGAACACCCGAGCCGACGGACGTGCCGCAAGCCCATTCCGCCGTCCGATTGGTGACGATCAGGCAGGTCAGCAGGGCCGGCGGCGTCGTGGGGCTGGCGGCAAGGGTGGCCAGCGGAAGGGTAGCGAATCTGGCGAACATAGTTCCTGGCTCCCATGCCATGATGGCGGCTGAAGCAGCAGATCGGATACTGCTTCTCCGTGTTGATCGACCCAAGTAATAAATCCGCGTCGGGTCGTTTAACCTTGCTCAAACAATGATATTACAAGCGCAAGTGAGGAGTGCCATTGGACAAGATCTTGGGATTGAAGTGAGCGGCAAAAGGCTTGCTTGCGCCTCGTCCATCAAGGGCTGCGGACCAAGAAATCGCGCCGATCGTCCATTTGGCGCCCGCGTCGATCGACACTTATATCCGGTTGGCGATGGTCCAGCTCGGCACGAGCGATCGTCGTGAGGCAGCCAGAATTCTTGTTCAGTTGAAAGCGTTGGTCGGCCTACCCCCAAGTGAGGGTAGATGCCGACATGGCCCCAAAAGACCCGGTGCTGGGTCGATTTCCGACCCTTCAGCGCTATCCGAACAATTTCATCTGGATCGGAACACCTTCCCAAATCTGATCCCGATCGCAAAACGGGCCTCAACGGTTCGGCCTGACGATCGCTGGATTGCTCAGGCGCCGCCGGTCGGCGGTATTCTGAATGACCTGACCTATACCAGCCGTATCCGCGAAATGCTGCGCGCCGCCTGTCTGATGGTGGTCGTCATTAGCCATTCGGACGCTCATATTCATCGGGGCTTTGCGCGTTCTACGCTGAGCCCCATTGTGGAGGCCCCATGATTACGATCATTCCGAACGATGCCGCTGCCGTTGCTCGCGATACTCAGTCCACCTTCCGCCAGATGGACGATGCTTCGAAGCGCAGCGACGCTGACCATTCCTTCCTGAATGCGGTCTCGGACAGCGGCGTGACGGCCAAGGAAAAGCCAGCGCATCCCGTCGGTCTTCCACAAGAGCGGGGCGACCTCGTGGCGGCGCGGGGCAGCATGACCGACGCGACCGCGATGATGACGGGCATTCAGCGCAGCAATATCGCCGAAACCGGCTTTGGTTGTCCCGGCCCAATAATCCGCTGGATTATGCCCGGGAAAAGCAGCCCTGCATCGTCGCCTGATCGGGCGCGATGATGGAATGAGGCGATCGATAGCTTATGGTGCGGGTCACCTTTCTCATCCTGACGATTTTCAGCCCCACATCTATGCGGGCCTTTTTGGCGGGAAGGATGGCCGATGGGCCGCGGGATTCGCCAGTGTTGGCGGTCGTTCTGACCATGGTGGACGACCTGCTTCATCCCTCCTACGTGACCGTCCATCCGGTGGCGGTGGCGATCGATGGCCTTGCTGGGCGCGCTTATGGTGTTGATGCTGCTCAGTCGGTCCTATTGGCCGATCTGGATGGCCCCAGCGCGCAGATGCTGACGACGATCAGTCACTGCGCCGTCGCGTTCGTTCCCCGGTTCGTGCCGAAAATCTATTATGCGCTCAGTACGGTATGGGCGATTCCCGTGCACGGGGCGATGGTGCTCCCCAGATCTCGCGCTCGATCGGAGATCCGGGAAGGTCATCAACTGATCGCATGGCTCGAGGCGTATCTGAAGGCTCAGGATGCCGTCGGTCTCAATTTCCGCTTGCTTGCATCAGCGACCCCGCACGGGATCTGATGATCGACATGTTCGTCACCGAAGCCAAGGGCAAGCGACTGTCCGTGACCAGCGCCTCCGCTGCAACGCGAGCGGCGCCAGACGACCGGCTGGTGTTGGATCAATCGGCTGCGGACGATGGCCCGGTGACCTGATTGCGATCCTTCTGATCGGCGTCGAGCTTTCTCGCCTTGAGCGACGCCAGTTGGCGGATTCTCGATTGGGCGCAGACACTCGTTCCGGCCTTGGCGGTTGCCGTACAGGGCTGGGTTTCGCCATGGACCTCGCTTAATCAGGGTTGGTGACGAGGGAGCAATTTCAATCTCTGCGTGACCTGACCCTGAAAGCGTTGCTGCTGGCGGACGAACTGGGCGCGTCAAACGTCGCGCGCTCTGGCTGGACGCGGCACTGGTCAGGCTGACCGGACAAGGCGTTCCTCCGCCCGGCGCATCAGCGCTGCTGGGGGAGCAAATTGATGACGGCCAGCCTATCGCAGTAATAGGCTGGCCGTCGCCAGAAATGAGTTTGCTGCCGTCCGCCTCAGCGGGCCACGGGCGTGCGCAGACCGAGGCGGCGCGCGCCTTGGCCTCGACATCGGCATCGATCCGCTGGTCACCCAGCCACCACCGACGCAGAGCACGGTCGAAACGCGAGCCAGTCCGGCGCGCTTCGCCTTCGGTGATGCCGCCGGTGGGGCAGAAGCGGGCCTGATGAAGGGGGCGGCGAGCGCCTTCCAGCGCCTTCAGCCGCCGCTGGTCTCCGCCGGGAAGATTTGCGCCGGGTCAGGCCAGTGCCAAGCCCGCGCATGATGTCGCCGCATTGGCGATGCCCGGCAGACAGGGGATGCCGCTGTGATCACCGCGGCACCCAGACGATCAGTCAGGCCAGGCGAGACGATGAATTCCGCGCCCGCATCGGCCACGTCGCGCAGTTGCTGCTCGTTGACGACGGTGCCGGCACCGACGATCGCGCCGGGCACCTTCTTCATCTCGGCCATGGCTACCAGCGCGGCGGGGGTGCGCAGCGTCACCCAGCACCTTCAGGCCCCTGCGACCAGCGCCTCGGCCAGCGGCGGCGGTGGCAGCGTCGTCACGACCAGCACGGGATGACCGCGCTGGTGCGCATGATGGTGGCGATGTCGGTCCATGTATGCTCACAGGCAAAGGCCGCGCTGCGCCGAACAGGCCGGGCTGGGGATGGTGATGAGCTTGACGGGGATGCGGGCCATCAGCGACTGGAACCGTCCCTTGGCGACGAAGCGCTGGTCCGAAGCCCGATCGTAACAGCTTGTCCTTGATCCGAAGCCCAGGCCACCGGCGATCACGACGGTCTTCGCGCCCTGCGCCAGCGCAAAAGTCGCCCGCGACGACGGCCCCGAGCGCGAGGCAGAAACGGTCAAGCGCGGCGAGCGCGATCAGATCGGTTGCCCTCCAGCGCTTTCGGTCCAGATCTCGCGGTCGTCGCGGCTGGGCACCGCGCGACCTTCCAGCGACGCCAGCGTCTCATAGATCGCGACGATGCCTGGTCCCGGAGCAGATCCGCTCGCGACACGCGGGTATGGGTGCGGCGCAGGCGCGAGGATCGCGTCCTGATCCCGTCGAGGGGCATAGTCCATATGCCCGCCCTCGGTCTCGATGACGATAGCGGTTGGGCGTCATGAGCACCTGCGCGACGCCCGGGCCCGGGCCGGGGCCGCAGACGGATGACGTTGTGCTCAGCACGGCTCCTCCAGGGCCCACAGATGTGTAGTCCTCCTGCGGCACCTGCGCGACCGCATGGCCGACCGCGCTTGAAATCGTTGATGACCAGAGCAGACGTCCGCGCCCAGCCGCTCGGGGATCAGCGAGGGCGGATGACCCAAGGGTTGTTGCTGGTGTACGGATCACGTCGCCGGTGATCGGCGAGGCGATAGCGAGCAAGGCGGCCTTGGGCGAGGGGCGGCCGACATGCGCCTCGGAACGCCTGCCACGCGGTCTGGAGCGAGGGCATGCTCGGCGGTCTTCTGCGTGCACAGCTCGCCCAGCTTGACGACGCAGCCATTCTCGACCTCGGCGATCGCGAAGCGCGCATGGGTGCCCCCGATGTCGACGGCACGATTCCGCCGATCCTCTCCCCTTGTCTCTTACAGGCCCGCGCCGGCGAGGATGGGCGATGCGCCCCTCAGCCTCGTCGGCGGCACAGCGGAACAGCGCGAACAGCTCGGCGCCCGGCCACTGACCGGTGCGGGCGTTTCCGCCTGTTGCGGGTGGCCCATTCGGCTGGGTCGACCAGCGTCTTCAGCGTGCCCGCGACCGCGTCGAGGCGGACGATGTCGCCATCGCGGATCAGGCCGATCGCGCCGCCGCCGATCGCCTCGGGGCTGAGGTGGATGGCGCAAGGACGCTGCCGCTGGCGCCCGACATGCGGCCATCGGTGACAAGCGCGACCTTGAAGCCCCGGTTCTGGAGCACGCCCAGCGGCAGGGTCAGCTTGTGCAACTCAGCATGCCGGTGGCCTTTGGGCCTTGGAAGCGGACCACGACGACGACGTCGCGCTCCAGCTCGCCCGCCTTGAACGCGCGGCTTGCACTTCCGACTGATCGAGAAGACGCGGGCGGGGTGCCTCGATGATCCAACGTCGCGTTCGACCGCCAACACCTTTGATACAGGCGCGGCCCAGATTGCCCGACAGGATGCGCATACCGCCATCCAGCGAGAAGGTGCAGAGGCGGTCGCAGGATCGTCTCGTCGCCGCTGTCGCCGACCGGGGGTCCAAGAGCTTGTCGTCCGCGATCACGGCCGTCTGGCCATAATCGGACAGGTCCTTGCCCGCCACCGTCAGGATGTCGCGGTGGAGCAGCCTGCCGAGCAGTTCGGTGGATGACGCGAACATGCCGCCTGCCGCCCCCAATCGTTCACGTCCGCCGACCCGTTGGGATAGACCACGCGATCAGCGGCACGGCAGCCGAGAGGCGGTCCATATCCTCCAGTCGATGATGATCCCCGCCGCCCGCGCGATGGCGGGCAGGTGGATCAGATGGTAGTCGAGCCGCCGGTCGCCCAGCAGGCCGACCGCCGCGTTGACGATCGCCTTTCATCGACGCATCGGCCCAATAATGCCGGTAATCCTCGCCCTGCTGCCCGATCTTGGCCAGACGGTGCACGGCGGCGCGGCTGAGTTCTGGCGCAGTTTCGTGCCCGATTGACGAAGGCGGCCCCGGCGTGTGCAGACCCATCACCTCCATCATCATCTGATTGGTGTTGGCGGTGCCGTAGAAAGTGCAGGTGCCCTTGGAATGATAGGCGGCGATCTCGGCGTCGAGCAGTTCGCCGCGCCCCGGCCTTGCCCTCGGCATAGGCTTCGCGGACGGCAGCCTTCTGCTTGATAGGCAGGCCCGTCGGCATCGGGCCGCCGGGGACTAAGATCATCGGCAGATGGCCGAAGCGCAGCGCACCCGCCAGCAGGCCGGGCACGATCTTGTCGCAGATGCCGAGCAGCGCCGCGCCTTCAAAGGTGCCGTGGGACAGGGCGACAGCGGTGGACAGCGCGATGGTGTCGCGGCTGAACAGCGACAGCTCCATGCCCGCATAGCCCTGCGTCACGCCGTCGCACATGGCGGGTACGCCACCCGCCACCTGCGCGGTTGCGCCCACTTCGCGCGCCCAGACCTTCGCGAGTTCGGGATAGCGGTAGTAGACCGCGTGCGCCGACAGCATGTCGTTATAGGCCGACACAATGCCGATATTCATGCCGCGATCGGCCTTCATGGCGTCGCGGTCTTCCTCGGTCCTGGCATAGGCATAGGCAGTTGGCGCCCAGATTGGGCGGCGCACCCGCCGTCTCGGCCTCGTGCGCGATCAGGTCGGATAGGCCCGGCGCCCCAGCCGAGCGTTCGATGACCCGGTCGGTGACGGCGGAGACGGCGGCGTTCAGGCTCATTGCTCGCTCCAGTGGATATCGATCGGCAGTTCCACCTCGGCGGGACTCGACCGATCGGATAGGGCGACGATGCGCCTTCCTTGATGGCGTCTTCCAGCACTTTCTTCTTCTTGGGCCCCAGTGGCGATCATGATCGCACGGGCCGAGACGATCCCGGCGCGGCTGGAGCGTTACGCGCGACCGGCGCTTCGGGGGGCAGGGATCGGGCATCAGGCCCAGCGCGCGACGTTCCTTCGGCCCGTTGAGCGCCTCGTCATAATCGGGGCCGGGAAGATCAAGCGGTATGCCCGTCCGCGCCCATGCCCAGCACGGCACCGCTGTGTCGAGCGGCCAGTGAAGCTCCCTGCATCAGCGCATCGGCCGAACGACCGGCAGCCTTATAATCCGGGTCGTTTGCGCACGATCGGCATCACCCACGCACCCTGGGCAGGAAGGTCTTACCGATCATGGTGACGTTGGATAGCGGATCGCCCAGCGGCACGATGCGCTCATCGGCGGGACGATGGTCACACGCTTCCAGTCGAGCTTGGCCCCCGGGCCAGTTTCATAGACCGGAACCGGCGTCTTGCCGCCTGACAGCGCGATCACCGCCGCGCCGCGCGCCTCGATCGCGCTTTCGATGATGAACTGGATGTCGCCGGCCAGCGCGTTCGCCATTTCGGTGGTGTCTTCTTAATCCCACCCATTCGATTTCGTCGGTCATGTCATCCTGTCCTGATATTGTGGGCGCGAAGCGTGTCCCGCCGATCGGGCAAGCCGCAAGCGCCAAAGTCGTCCCAACTTCGATCAGAAATGGGGTGTGTCAGTCGTCCTGTTGTGTCACGCCGTCACGCTCGGTCAGCGCGATCGCGGCGGACGGACCCTAACTGCCGCTGGGATAATGTTTGGAAGCGACGTCGTTGGCGTCCCAACCGGCGCGGGATCGCGTCGATCCAGCCCATTGGCCTCCACCTCATCGGGCGGACGAACAGCGTCTGGTCGCCTTCGATCAGGTCAAGCAGCAGCCGTTCATGTGGGCGATGCGGCGGCGGGTCCCGGCGAACTCGGCATCGAGCGACAGGTTCAGCGGCACCTCGCGCAGGCGCAGGCCTTCGCGGTCGAGGCCCGGTTCATGGCCATCACCAATAGCTGGATATATTCTTCCGGCTGCAGGCGGATGACCAGCGTGTTGGGCTGAAGGATACCGCCGCGGCCCGCGAACATCGAGTGCGGCACCGGCTTGAACTGGATCGCAATTTCCGAGCGGCGGGTCGCCATGCGCTTGCCGGTGCGCAGGTAGAAAGGGCACGCCCTGCCAGCGCCACCGTCGACATGCGCCTTGATCGCGACGAAGGTCTCGGTCTTGGACGGTTTGCCCAGTTCGTCGGCATTAGGGAGCCAACGATCTTGCCGCCGACCGCGCCGTCCATATTGGCCGGTGACGGTGTTGGCGCGGCACCTCCTCCGGCGTCATCTGGCGCAGCGAGCGGAAGACCTTGGGCCTTTTCGTCGCGGATCGCGGTGCCGTCATAACGGGCGGGCGGTTCCATCGCGATCAGCGCGAGCAGTTGCAGGATATGGTTCTGCACTGTCGCGCAGCGCGCCGGCGCCTTCATAATAGCCCGCGCGATCCTCCAGCCCGACGGTTTCGGCGATGGTGATCTGCACATTGTCGATGCCGTGGGCATTCCAGATCGGCTCGAAGAAGAAATTGCCGAAGCGTAGCGCGGGGATGTTCTGGACGGTTTCCTTGCCCAGATAATGGTCGATGCGGAAGGTCCGCTCCTCCAGGAAAGCCGAACGCGACCGCGTCGTTGATCTCCTTGGACGAAGCGAGATCGTAGCCGAGCGGCTTTTCCAAAGGATCCGCACCGTCTGCCCGCCAGACCAACCGATTCGAGGCCCTTGATGGTGGACTCGAAGAGGCTGGGCGCGGTCGACAGATAGATGGCGAGGCCGTTCGAGACGTCGCCGACCTTCTCCGCCGGGGCTGAAAGCCGTCGGTCTTCGAGTATCGAGCGACTGATATTGCAGGCGGCTCAGGAAGCTCTCGATCTTGTCCGCATCCTTGCGGTCCTCGGGCAGGAAGGTGTCGAGCGCGTGCGAGGGCGAACTCGCGGAAGCTGGCATCGTCATGATCCGATCGCGCGGTACCGGTGATGGTCAGCCCGTCGGGCAGCAATCCGTCCGAGTGAAGATTGAACAGCGACGGCAGCAGCATCCGCTGCGACAGGTCGCCGGTCGCGCGCGAACAGCAGCAGCTTGCCTACGGATTGCGCGTCATGACGTCTCCTTAGGGAGGGATGAGGCCGGCGGTCGGATCAGGCCCGGCCATGATGTTCAAATTTGGACCGCCGCACCACCGGCACCCTGCCCAGATTGTCGAGCGTGGCGATCAATCGAGCCTGACCCGTGGCCGCATTGCCGCACACGCGCAAGGTCATCCGGTCGGTTCCGGCATTTTCCTCGATATTCACCGCCGCTACGTCATCCGGGGCGAAGCGCACGATGCGACTGTCGGCATAGGGCCTCCGCTAGCACCTGAACGACGTTGTCGAGCGACGGCGTGCCGGGCAGCGCGTGGAGGGGCAGGGCACCGACCATGCCGCGATAGGTGTCGACCACGGCTGGCGCGAAAGATCGGCGCGTGGGTCAGGCCGGAATGGCGCTGCATCTGGTGCGTGCTTGTGCGCGAGCGTCAGGCCGTAAGGGCGGAAGGCGCGTTGGTCGCACTTTCATATTCGGCGATCATCGCCTTGCCCCGCCCGAATAGCCTGAGGCGGCGTTGACCGAGACCGGCCAGTCAGCGGGATAATCCCCGCGCGCACCAGCGGACGGACGAGAGCGAGAGAAGCCGGTGGGGTAACAGCCGATTGACACGAAACGCGCTGCCGCGATCCGCTCGGCTTGATCGGGCTCCAGCTCGGCGAGACCATGGGCCCAGTCTTCGGCCGTGCGGTGCGCAGTCGAACATCGACGACGCGGGTACAGTCGTTGGCGACCAGCACCGCTTCCCGCGCGCCGCATCGCTCGGGCGGCAGAGAATGACGAAGTCGCGTCGTTGATCGCCTCGCGCTGCGCCCCGGCGTCCTTTGCGGCGATCATCGGGCGAGGTGAGGATCGACGGGTCGGGCCGGCCAGCCAGCCGGTCGGCGATCTCCGGGCCCGTGGTGCCGGCGCCGCCATCGATGAATACCGTCTTGGCCGTCATTGCACCGGCTCCAGCAGCGTCGCATGCAATAGCCGACCAGCGCGGAGCAGCGGCGCGATGCGAACGTGCAGGCCACCCGCCAGCTCCAGCACCTCAAAAGCTTCGCCAGCCTTCAGTTCGGCCAGCACCGCCGAGTCCGCGCGCCGCCCCTCGCTGGGAGTAGCCGGGGCGTTGGTGCGACAGGGAGGGGAGCCGCATAATGCGGCGCGAATACATATTCGGCGAGCCGCACATCGGCGGTCGGGCCGCACCGCATGGGTGGGTCGAGGCTGACCGTGCGCCCTGCAGGGAAAAGCTCTTACGCGCTGGCCCGGTGGAGGGTGGGGCGTCGCCAGCTGATGAAATGTCCGAATTCAAGAAAGTCCGCCCTTCAGGTGTCCACGCGACAAAGATGTTCCGCTTGTCGCTATGCGTTGGCGGCGCAGATAGCCCAGCGTTCCCAGTCTATTCAAGGCGCGGGTAACGACGGGTTTCGAGACGTTCAAGGCGCGCGCCAAACCGCGCACCGGCGTATGGGGGCCAGGACGGAGATGAACGACGAGTAGCAAGGCCATCTGTCGATTGGTCAGATCAGGTTCACGGAACGGACATAATCGACAGAGCGCTCATCCAGCCAACAGCGACTGCAGTTCGTGTGGGTGGGACACGATAGCAATTCCAATGGCTGTACCGGCCTTTGCCAGACGTTGTTTCGATGTCATAACGCCCCTGTTCGCGGTGTGGTTTCCACTCATGTTCCGCCATCCGTAACATCTTAAAATCGGCGCGCGGCGGAACCATTGGTGGGGTTCGTGAATGCGCTGGGACCCCGCGCATGGTTGATCGCAAGCGTTGCCTCGCCTATGTGCGCGCTTTCGCACACCTTTCATCGGGATCGCCACGCTTATACCCGCTTTCCTGCTCGTCATCCACGCCATCATCGCTGCGACGCTCGTCGGGTGATCCTCATGCAGCGGTCGGAGGGGCGGCGGTCTGGGCATGGGCGGCAGCCCGTCGGGCTCGATGTCGGCGCAGGTGCCGCGGATTTCCTGAGCCGCGCGACGGCGGTCCCGGCGACCGCCTTGTCGGCTTCGATCCTGCTCGCGGTCCTCGCCGCGACGCGCAGCGCGCCGACGATCGACACCTCGCTGGCCCACGCCCGCGACTCAGGCGCCGATCACCCAGCCGGCCCCGGCACCGGTTCCCACCAGCGGGCCCCGCGACCCAGCCGGCGGACAATTCGGCGGTTCCGCTCGCCCGCTGAATCTCGTTTCCATCGCAGCATAGTGCCAACGTGCCGCCGACAAATTTCCGGCGGCGCGCATCTTTTGTGTCGTTTCCACCCATCCAAGCTAGGCGATTCTTCCCATGGCGCGGTATATCTTCATCACCGGCGGCGTGATCTCGTCGTTCAGCAAAGGCCTCATGGCGGCTTCTCTTGCGGCTCTTTTGCAGGCGCGCGGTTACCGCGTGCGCATCCGCAAGTTCGACCCCTATCTAACGTCGACCCGGCACGATGAGCCCGTATCAGCATGGCGAGGTCTATGTGATTGACGACGGGGCTGAGACCGATCTCGACCCGGGTCACTATGAACGCTTCACCGGCGTGGCCTCGCGCCAGTCGGACAATGTCACCTCCAGCCGCATCTACAAAACGATCATCGAGCGCGAGCGGCGCGGCGACTATCTGGGCGCGACTGTCCAGTGATCCGCACGTCACCGACGCGATCAAAGCGTTCGCGCGGGGCCGATACGGTCGATGAGAATGGCGAGGATCTCGATTTCGTCCTGTGCGAGATCGGCGGCACCGTGGGCGATATCGAATCGCCCCCTTCATCGTGAGGCGATCCGCCGCCAGCGCAGAACGAGCTGGGCCGTGGCCAGCCGATCAGCATCCACGCACGCTGGTGCCCTATATCGCGGCGGCGGGCGAACGAAGACAAAGCCGACCCAGCATTCGGTGCGCGAGATCGCGGCACTCGGCGTGTCGCCCGGGATGTGCTGGTCTGCCGCTGCGAGCATCCGCTGCCCGCGTCCCGACCGCGCCAAGATCGCGCTGTTCGCAACGCCGCCGTCCGCCGTCATCCCAGCACTCGACGCGTCGAGCATCTATGTGGTGCCGCTCAGTACCGCTCCGAGGGCCCCGATTCGGAAGTACTCCGCGTTCGGTATCGAGCCGGAAGGCGCGCCCAACCTGTCGCGCTGGACCGAGATCGTCGACCGCCTGACCAATCCGGAAGGCGGGCGGACGATCGGCGTGGTCGGCAAATATGTCGGTCTGCAGGACGCGCAAGTCGCTCAACGAAGCGGGGCTGGTCCATGGCGGCATCGCCAACAAGGTGAAAGTCCATATCCGGATCGACGCCGAGCTGTTCGAGGGCGACGAGAGTGAGATCGCGCAGCAGCTCGAGCCGTGCCGCCATCCTCGTCCCCGGCGCGTTCGGCGCGGCGCGCAGGGCAAAGATCGCGGCGGTGCGCTTCAGCGCGAACGTCGCGTTCCCTATTTCGGCATCTGCTTCGGCACGCAGATGGCGTGCGTCGAGGGCGCGCGCGATCTCGCCGGGATCGCTGATGCGTCGTCGATGAAGTTCGGCCCGACCTCGAGCCGGTGGGTCAGCCTGATGCCAAGAATGGATGGGCGTGACGGCGCGGAGAAGCGCAAGGCGAAGCGGCGGCACGGGCGGCACGATGCGGCTGAGCGCCTATCAGGCCAAGCTGGCGGGCAACAGCGTCGTCGCCTCCATCTATGGCGGCGAAGAGCATCTCCGAGCGGCATCGTTACCCGCTATGAGGTGAACACCGCCTACAAGGAAGCGCTGAAAGGGCGGCCCGGTTTTTAGCGGCATGTCGCCCGACGGCACGCTGCCCGAGATCGTCGAGCGGCCCGACCATCTGGTTCGTCGGCGTGCAGTTCCACCTGGAACCCAAAGTCCAACCCTTCGACCCACATCCGGTTTTCGCCAGCTTCGTCGAAGCGGCGGTGAAGCAAACCGGTTGGTATGATTTTGGGAACCCCGCCTCCCAGATGGAGGCGGGGTTTTCCCTTTGGGGGCAATCCTGTCCTCCGTTCAGCCTGAGCGAAGTGGAAGGTCAAGGCCAAGGGAAAGCCTGTCCACCGGGGTGGTGGCAGGCATGGGCTTCGACTACGCTCAGCCTGAACGGTGGTCCGGACTCGTCCAGGACACAAACATAAGGCGCGGACCCGTCGGTCCGTCGCCCCGCGACGTCTTTGAGGGAGAAAGACGCCGAGGATTAGCCGCCTTGGCCTCCTGTCGGCTGATCGGCGTGATGTTCCCTGCGCGAGCGGCTGGCCCGTCTTGATCGCGATCGTCTTGGGCTACATCGCTTCGGGCACCTCGCGGACGAGGTCGATGACGACGGGCCGTCGTTCAGGCGCGCATCACCTCGACGAACACGAAAGTCCGCCAGTTCGAAGCGCCGTTCGAACGAGCGATTAACGATCCCATACGGTGAAGTTGGGCGAATCTGCCTTGTCATCCTTCTTGCCGGTGACGAGCAGCATTCTGCTGCGCGGTGATCTCGATCTCGTCGCGGGCGCCGGCCACCGCCGGGGTGATGCGGTAACGGTCGTCCGCCAGACGCTCGGAGGTTGAAGGGGGTAATTCCCGCTGAAGCGCCACGCGAATTGGCCTCCAGCAGATCGAATAGCCGGTCGAAACGATGGTCGAACGGCGATACGGGGTCAGGATCGATACGCATGTCAAAAACCTCCATCAGAAGCGAATGAAATGGATCGGCCGGTGCGCCCGGCACGGGTTCGACCATCCGTGCGGCCCGCTATCGGCACCACACGCGAACCGATATGGTTCGTAATGAGATGGTCTCAAGGGCCGTTTCGGATCGAAAAGCAAATCTTCGCTGGCTAAGGGGCACCGACGGCGGAACGCCTACTAAAACGATGTGTGAATAGGAGGTGAAATCAAAGGGACTTCCATGTCCCTGACCCGCGCTGATCCCGGTTGCGCAAAGCGGCGCGCGCCACGCCACCGCCGACCCGCAAGACGCGAGCCCCGTGCTCCGGACCACCCAAGCCTGTCGCGACGAAGGGCATAAAGGCTCGCGCTGCCAGGGCGGGGGGATGTGGTCGTTACCGCCCGCCGTCGGCCGAGACCATCCAGACGGTGCCCATCGCCATATCGGTGATCAGCGCACCGCGCTGGCTGGAGATTGGGACGTACACGTCAACCGGCTGACGCAGATACAGCCGACGCTGCAATTCATTTGACCAACCCGCGCAATTCGGCGGCCAATATCCGTGGCTTCTGGGCGCTCCGTTCGGCCTTACCAATGACGGATCGAACAGGGCGTCCCGGCATCTGTGTCGATCAGGTTCATTACAACCGCATCGCCTCGGCGACGTTCGACTTCACCGATACCGAGCGGATCGAGGCGTGCTGCGCGGGCCGCAGGCACGCTCTATGGCAAGAACACCACGGCTGGCGCGATCATCCTCCTCGCCCGCCCAGCTTCACGCCGAGGGCGCGTCGAGCTGAGCGCTGGTAATTACGATTTCTTCCAAAAAAGGCGTCGGTGTCGGCCCGCTGGTCGACGATAAAGGTCGCGGTGCGGCTGTCGACCTCGATCACCACGCGGCGCGGCAATTGCCCACAACACCCGGCAGCAGGAAATGGCGCAGAACAGCCAGACCAATCTGTCGCTGCGCAGCCAATTTCTATGGCACGCGACCCCGACGCTCGACCTGACCCTGTCGGGCGATTATGCGCAGAACCCCTAATTGCTGCGTCAATATTATGCCCGCGTCGGCGACGCAGCGGCTGCTCAACCGGCAATATGCCGCGCTGGCCGCCGCGCAGGGCTATAGCGTCCCCTCGACCAACGCCTTCGACCGGTTGACCGATGTCGATACCGATCTGCGCCAAGCAGGAATTGGGTGGCCTGTCGTCGCCTCGCCAATTGGGATATCAGCGATGCGACGCTGACGAGCGTGTCGGCGTGGCGCTTCTGGCATTGGGACCCATCCAACGACCGGGCGATTTCATCGGTCTGCCCATCACCACCGTCTCTGCCAACCCCTCGCAGCAGAGCCAAGTGACGCAGGAGATCCGGATCGCGTCCAACGGCAAGCGGATGCTCGATTATGTGCTGGGCGCCTTTTACTTGGCAGTCGATCGACACCTGGGGCTCCAAGTTCAGGGGCCGGCGGCGAGCGCCTTCTGCTCAACCCGACCAGCGCGGCGGGGCGCAATCCCACGACGCTCCATGGGCTAACCGCGCGCAACACGATCAACTTCACCAGCACCTCGGCGGCGCTGTTCGGCAAGCTGACCGCACCCGACCGGCAACTGTCGATCGCGCCCGCCTGCGGCTCAATCTGCGATCCGCAGGACGGCTCCCTACGTCGACCGTCACCAATGGCGCCGGTTCGGGCAACCTGACGAGCGACCACCGCGGCGTGCTGCTCGCCGCAAAGCCGCCCGTCCTTCTGCTGGAATCTGTCCGGCGATCTGACCGTCTATACCAATCAATCCCAACGTCCATTATTATGCGACCTATGCGCGCAGCTATAAGTCCGGGGGATCAACCTGTCGGGCCTGCTGCCTGACCGAACGCTAATCCGATCCTCGGCGACGCAGACCATTAACGGCCTGAAAGGTCAATCACTTCGAACTGGGGCTGAAGACCTAATTTGCCGATCGCCGCGCGACGCTGAACATCGCCGGTTTCTGGACCGAGATCGCGGATTATCAGGCGACGGTGAACAATCTGCAGGTCAATGTCCTGCGTGGCTATTGGCGAATGCCGGCCGGGTGCAGAATGCGCGGATCGAGGATCGATTCGCCTTCCGCCCGACCAGTCGATTCAATGTCTACGCCAATGGTGCCTTTTTTACCGATGCGCGCTATACCCGTTTCACCAACGCCCGTGCCTGAACATCGGTGGCACTGCGCTGCCCGTGGTGAATGGCCAGATCGTCAGGACGCGGCACCGGCGGGCACGCCCGGGCACCCGCTGCCTATTATTGCGATCTCAGGGCAGTGGCTGCCCGGCGTCTCGCGCCGGGCGTTCTCCTATAGCGCAGGGGCATGACCTGCCCATGACGGTGGCGGGGACCGAGGCAGTTCTACCTCGCTATGATGGCAGCTATCGGTCCAAATTCTCATCCAACCCGTCACGCTCGGCCTATACCGATATCGCGGGAAATTAACATCCCAACGTCCGTGCGTTCAAAAGGCGCGGAGCTGGAACGCCTTGCGTCTGGTCCGCAATCTGTTCGACCGCAATATTACGAGCTGGCGACAGTCAGGTTCGACGGGCCCTGATCGTCGGGCAGCGGGTGATCCCCGGACATATGGGTTTCGATTTCAAATCGTTCTGATCGGCAATCGGCGACCCGACTATGGGCAGAGCTGAGCGGCACCTTCATTGAGATGGGGGTGCCGCCGGACGGACCCGGCGTTGAAACGGCAGCGCTTCACCAAGAGAACCTCCGATCCGCGAATCTCCATAATCCGTCCATTCGGTTCATCTTGATCTGTTATAGCGAAGATCCGTACGGAGCGCCGGGCCGGCACCGAACGGCAGTCTGAAGCCCCCGTTCCCTCCGCCGGTCTCGGCGGCGCACTCGTCGGATGGTGAGTGAGCCGATGCCCGACAAACGCCCGGACCGTTTCCGATCCAAGCGCCTGCGTGACGATCGCTCGTCAGCCCCTTTTCCCCACTCCCCCGCATCAAACCTCTTTGGGTGAGCGTTGAACAATCCCCTGAACCACGGCCGTTGCTGCCTGTGTCTCCAGTGAGATTGTGGTACGAGCCTCACGGCTTTTTAAGCATACCCTTGCGGCATCCGCGCTACGATTGAGGTGGAAGTGTGTCCGGCACGCAACAATGTCCGTGCTGACCGGTTTCTGCCCGGTCGCCAGCGGTGGCATTACCAGCATGGGGAGCCCCTCACAGCCGCATTCGCTTTAGGTTTTCCCATGGATCGATCGGACTTGCACATCCTGTCTCGCTTTATGAACGGATGATCGCCCGGCGCTATCTGCTGCCGGGCAAGGGGAGGCGTTCATCTTCCTCGTCGCATCGATCAGTCTGGCGGTCATGCTGGGTGTCGCCGCGCTCGTCATCGTCATGAGCGTGATGAACGGCTTTCGCGCTGAGCTGTTCGACAAGATCGTCGGTCTCAACGGTCATGCGGTGGTGCAGGGCACGGGCGGCCGTCTGCCCGACTGGCGTGATATCGTGCGCAGGCCGAGCGACGCCGGTGTGACTAGCGCGGTACCGATGATCGAGCAGCCGCTGATGGCGACCTATAATGGCCGGGTCGAGGCGGTGCTGGTGCGCGGCATGCGCGTCGGCGACATTCGCGGCAACTCGGCGATCCGGTCCAAGGTCATCATGGGCAATCTGATGAGCGTGACCCCGGCAACAACCGGATCGCGATCGGCAGTCGCGGCAGGCGCTGGCGCATGGTCGGCTCGGAGATTTCGTTGATCAGTCCGCAGGGGCAGACGACGCCTTTCGGCACGGTGCCGCGTATCGTCAGCTATACGGTTGGCGCGATCTTCGAGATCGGCGTGTATGATTACGACAAAGCCTATGTGATCATGCCGATCAGTGCGCGAACTTTGCTGCTGATGGGCGACACGGTCGGTATGGTCGAAGTACAAACCACCGATGCCGACCGGGTGGGCCAGATATTGGCGCCGCTCGCCGACAAGCTGGGCGGGCGCGCGTCATCGCCGACTGGCGGACGATGAACGCGCAATTGTTCAGGCGCTGGCGGCGGTCGAGCGGGTGGCGATGTTCACCGTGTTG
Source organism: Acanthosepion pharaonis (assembly GCA_903632075.3). Taxonomy (NCBI): domain Eukaryota; kingdom Metazoa; phylum Mollusca; class Cephalopoda; order Sepiida; family Sepiidae; genus Acanthosepion; species Acanthosepion pharaonis. The sequence goes on along the minus strand of CAHIKZ030003317.1, from coordinate 11,631 downwards.
TCGATCATCATCACGGTCGCGGTGTTCAACATCCTGTCTCGCTGATCATGCTGGTCCATTAGCAAGACGCGTGATATCGCCATCCTGCGCACCATGGGCGCGACGCGGGGTGGCTTGATGCGCATCTTCATGACGGTCGGCGACGATCAGCGCGCTCGAAGTACCGTCGCCGGGCTGGTACTGGGCGCGGTCTTCCTCTTCTATCGCCAAGCGGTGGTGAATTTCGTCCAGTTCGTCACGGGTCCAGAATTTGTGGGACCCTCGATCCGCTATCTGACCGAAGTTGCCCTGAAAGCCCGATCGATCGAGATCGTGGTGATCGCGGCGATGGCGCTGGTCTTCTTCCTTCCTTGCCACGCTCTACCCGCACGGAGGCGGCGACACGGACCCGGTTCAGGTGTTGCGCTATGAATGACCCAGATCATCCGCATGGGGACCGCCATCGCGCCCCGCGCCGCCGAGCCGGTCCCGGAGACGGTCGGCCTCTCGCGCAGCTTCACCCAAGGCGCCAGACGATCGAAGTGCTGCGCGGCGTCGATCTGGCCATCGCGCGGGTGAGATCGTCGCTGCTCGGCCCCTCGGGATCGGGCAAGTCGACATATTGCAGGCCGTCGGGCCGCTGAAGGCGGTTTTCAGGATCGATCCGCATCGCCGGCGAGGAAGTTATCAGCTCGACTCGCATGGCCGCAACAGTCGCGCGGCGCGATTATCTGGGCTTCGTCTATCAGTTCCACCATTTGCTGCCCGATTTCACCGCGATCAGAATGTCGATGATTGCCGCACCTGGTACAGGGGCGTTGCCTGTCGCCATGATACGCGCGCCAAGGGCTTGCTGACCGCGCTGGGCTTGGCCATCGCCTGACCCATCAGCCCAATTACGTCGGGCGGCGAGCAGCAGCGTGTCGCCGTGGCGCGTGCGCTTGCGAACCAGCCGCCGCTGGTGCTGGCGGACGACCGACCGGTAACTTCGACGAGCATACGTCCGAAGCGGTGTTGGCCGAGTTCCTGCGGCTGGTGCTGCAGGGGCTCGGCAGCGATCGCGACGCATAACGAACGGCTGGCGCTGAAGATGGACCGGGTGGTCCGCTTGCATGAGGGGCGGTTGCAATGAATGTCTGGGCAGAGACGCCGACACTGAAAGGTCGTCACGTGACATTGCGCCCTTTGTCGAGGATGATCTGCCCGCGCTGGTCGAGGCGGCGCGCGAGGGTGGGCTTTGGAACATCTTTCTACGCCAATGTCTCGATGATGAAGATACCTGAACGCTGGCTGGCGGCGGTGCTGAAGGAGCGTGACGTTGGCCGGGCGCTGCTCTTCACGGTCGAAACGCCGATGGCGAGGTGGTCGGCACGACCCTATATGTGGATGGCGCCGCAGCATCGGCGGCTGGAGATTGGCGGCACCTTACGCCACCGCGGGTCCAGCGTACGGGCGCGAATACCGAGGCGAAGCGGATGCTGCTGGCGCATGCGTTCGAGGTCATGGAAGTCCAGGCGATCCAGATCCGCACCGACCAGCTCAACAAAGCGCAGCCGGGCCGCGATCGAGCGATTGGGCGCGAAGAAGGATGGCGTATTGCGCGGCCACCGGTGATGGCCGATGGCTGCATCCGGGATAGTGTCGTCTATTCGATCATCGACCGCGTGAATGGCCGGCGTCCGCGCCAATCTAGATTATCTGCTGGGGGAAGCACGAATGAGCGACATCGGCAAATTCACCGTCACGGCGGCGGATGGCCGGGCCGTCGACATGTCCGCCTATGCCGGCCGCGTGCTCTTGATCGTCAACACGGCGTCCCAATGCGGCTTCACCCCACAATATGAAGGGGCTGGGCGCTGCATCGTCGTTATGAGGCGCAGGGGCTGACGGTGGTGGGATTTCCTGCAACCAGTTTGGTGGGCAGGAGCCGGGCGATGCGACCGAGATCGCGAATTTCTGTTCGACGACCTATGACGTGACCTTCCCCGTGCTCGCCAAGGTGGAAGTCAATGGTGACGGGGCCGATCCACACCCAGTGGCTGCCGCGGAGGCGCACAGGCTGTTGGGGACGAAGAGGATCAGTGGAACTTCACGAAGTTCCCGGTCAACCGCGATGGTGAGGTTGTGGGCCGCTATACCCCGACAACCAAAACCCGAAGATTTGTCAAAGGATATCGAGGCCGTTCTGGGGATCGCCTCCGTTCAGCCCGAGCGAGTGTCGTAAGGGCGCGCGCCACAAGCTGCCCTATTCCGTCCTTTAAACGCCGAAAACGCCGGAAATCGAGCCTGGCGATACTAGGCTTCGGCTCCCATCTCGTCAAAGGGCGAACGCGCTCGTTCCTTCTTGTGATCCAGCGCGCGGACGCGATGGCGGTGATCCCACCGAACAGAAGCTAAGACCAGAATATAACCGGGCAACGTCATCGCGCTCGGCAGGGTGTGGCGAGCACGAACAACGCCAGAATGATGTTCGCACCCCCATGGCGATCATCCACCGCGCCGCCGCATCCGCGCGCCTGCCGATTCCAATCCGGCCGCGCAGGCCCAGCCACACCGCGACCAGCAAGGTGATCGAGATCGCTCCCTGTTGCCGGCTCAAAGGCCATGATCAGGCCGATGATCAACGACACAATCCGAAGCCGATGGCATAGCCGCGCCCCTCATGCCCTTTGCCGAAAATTCCGGCACCGATAATACGATCCCGAGGCGATGAAGAACGCGCCGATCACCGGGGTCGCCGCGGTCGCTGGCACCAGGAACAGGAAGGCCGCGAAGCCGAGCAGTGCCGACAGCACGCCGCAGGCCAGAATCAGGCCCATCCGCCCCGGGGCGGAGCGAGGTCCAAGGAACGGTGGTGTCGGTCATCGTCTCGTCCCAATCTGGATTAATCCTCAATCGGATTAATCCTTCTGTCACCGTAACGGTTCGCCTTCCTCCCGGTTCCGTGCTGGTCGAATCACGCGGCGTCGGGTAGGGGTGGCGCATTCCGATATGTGCCGCTTCACTCTTTTCTCCTTCACGATGCTGGACGGCGCGATCGATCCCAAAGGCGATCGCGGCGCAGGCCGACGAACGCTTTTTCCGCCGCCGGCCTGACCGATCGCAACGGCCTTTATGCCGCGATATACCTTTTCGGACGCCGCGAAGAAGGCCGGCGTACAGCCGATCATCGGCACGATGTTGGTGTCGCGCGGCCGGACATGCCCGATAGCGTGACGCCAGTGGTCGACTGACGCGCTTCATGCGCCAGGACATGACCGGCTATGACAAATCTCTGCGCACTCGTCTTTGGCGGCGCATCTGGAGCCAGCCGATCGAACTGGCCGCGCATGTCGGTTTCGACACGCTGGGTAAATTCAGCACCGGGTCTGATCGCGCTGACGGCGGGCGGCGGGGGGCATCGCCCGCCCGCCCGAGGGCAGCCCGACAGGCAAGGCCTGCGGACCGGCTTCAGGCGATGTTCGGCGACCGGCTCTATATCGAGTTTCGCCCGACGCGACGATCCCACGGAGATCGCCGCCGAGCAGGATCTGATCGATCTGGTTTATGACCGCGATCTGCCCCCGGTCGCGACCAACCCTGCTGCTGCCGATAGCGGGTTCCGCGATGCGCATGACGCCATGTGCATCGCCAATTCGACCTATGTCGAAATGGACGACCGCCCCAAAAGCTCGCCCGGGCTTGGCTGAAGCCTGCCGAGGTGATGGGCGCAGTTCTTCGCCGATCTTCCGAAGCGATCGACAACACGCTGGTCGTCGCGCAGCGCTGCCCCGTCATGGCTCCATGGCGCAAGCCATCCTGCCCAGCCTTTGCGGGCGACCGTGAGGCGAGGCGGCGATGCTTCGTCGCGACGCGACCGCCGGTCTGGAGGCTCGCCTCGTCGTATCGCCGAACTGGAGGGGCGAGGGCGAACCCGGCTGGCGCGAGGCCTATCACGAATCTAACACGCCCGAGGTCGACATCATCATCATCCAGATGGGCTTTCCTGGCTGCTCCTGATCGTCGCCGACTTCATCAAATGGGCCAAGGATCATGATATTCCGTGGGGCCCCGGCCGTGGTTCGAGCGCAGGCTCGGTGGTCGCCCGGGCGCTGACCATCACCGACCTCGATCCTTGAAGCTCGGCCTGCTGTTCGAACGCTTCCTGAACCCGGAACGTGTGTCGATGCCCGACTTCGACATCGACTTCTGCGAAACCCGGCGTGGCGAGGTCATCCGCTATGTGCAGGAAAAAGTACGGCCGCGATCAGGTCGCAGATCATCACCTTCGGTAAGCTGAAGGCGCGCGCGGTGCTCAGGACACCGGCCGCGTGCTACAGAATGAGCTATGGCGGTCGACCGTCTCCCCAAGCTTTCGGTGCCCGCAACCATCCGACCGATCCACGACCTGAAGCGCGCGCTGAACGGCGTGCCCGAGTTGGCGAAGGAATATGCCAACGACAATCAGGTCCGCCGGCTGCTCGACCTTGCCACCAAGCTGGAGGGCTTGCCGCGCCCTCCTCCACCCACGCCGCCGGCGTGGTGATCGGCGACCGGTTGCTGGCGCAACCTGCTGTGCCGCTCTACCGCGATCCGCGCTCGGACATGCCGGTGACGCAGTTCGACATGAAGTTCGTCGAGGGCGCCGGGCTGGTCAAGTTCGACTTTCTCGGCCTCAAGACGCTGTCGGTGTTGCAGAAGGCGGTGCAGTTGCTCCGCAAAGCGCGGCGTCGATGTCGACTTGGGCGCATTGGCTTGGGACGACGAGGCCACCCACGCCCTGTTTGAAGGGCGATACGGTCGGTGTTCCAGCTGGAACTGAAGCTGTGCTGCAGGCACCCTGTCCGCCGTGCATGACCACGCGGCGACATCACGGTGCCGCCGCCTCTATCGGCCGCCCGATGGACAATATCCCCAGTCGCCGCAAGCAGGCACCGAGAGATCATCTACCCGGCATCCCCCTGCTCGAACAGATATTGTCCGGTGACCACGGCATTTTCGTCTATCAGGAACAGGTGATGCAGGCCGCCCAGATCTTGGCGGGTTATTCGCTGGGCGGCGCTGATCTTCCGCCGCGCGATGGGCAAGAAGGTCAAGGCGAGATGGACGCAGCGCCATCATCTGCTGGCGGGCCGCTGGAGGTGAAACGGCATCCCGGCGCAAAAGGCCAATGAACCGTTCGATTTGATCGACAAGTTCGCCGGCTATGGCTTCAACAAAGAGCCACGCGGCGGCCTATGCGCGTTGCTCGCTCATCAGACGGCGTGGCTGAAGGCGCATCACCCGCATGAATTCTATGCCGCGTCGATGTGCTACTTATTGGCGCTGACTGACAAGCTGGCGATCTTCGTCGATGATGCGCGGCGCATGGTGACGATGCTGCCCTGCATCAACGCCAGCCGTGCCGAGTTCCATGTCGAACCATATGAGGATGGCTCGCCGTCCGCTATGCCCCTCGGCGCGCTCAAGTCGGTGGGCGAAGGGCGATGGAGAAGTTGGAGTCGTCGAGCGCGAGGCGGGCGGGGCCTTCGCTCCCGCTCGATGCGTTGGGCTGCTGGTCGATCCCCGGCTGATGAACAAGCGCCAGTTGAGACGCTCGCCTCGGCGGGGCGTTCGACGGATCGAGGCTAACCGCGCAGGCGTCCGCGGTCGCCGAAACGGTTCTCGCCACGCGGCGCGCACCCATGAGGGCCGGACCAGCGGGGCAGGGGGGAAGTTGTTCGGCGAGACCGAGGTCGCGGGCGATGCGATCAAGCCTGGCGTGCGCTGACGCTGTCGCAGCGGATGGAGCAGGAGAAGGAGGCGTTCGGCTTCTCGGCACATCCGGTCGATCGCCACGCGCATATCGCCAAGATGCACGGAGCGCGCACCTATACCTCTCGCTGACCGAGCTTATCATCCCCTGATGACGGTGCGCGGATCGGCGCGACCATGGCGGCGCTGGTCGAGGATGCCTGCTGGCGGACTTTCGCGCGGGGCAAGCGCTACACGATGGCGCAGCTCCGATGCGACGGGCAGTTCCCCGCGACGTGCTTCGACGATCTGGTCGCGGCCGATTTGGAGAAGGCGGCTGGGAGGGCGACTGCGCGTCATCACCGTCGAACTCGATCGCCGCCTGGCGAGGAAGCGCGGGTCAGTATCAAGCGGGTCCAGTTGACGGCCTCGCCAGTACACAAGTTCGTGGTCGAGGTGACGGTGACCGACAAGGCGGCCTTCCTGCGCTGCGGGCGATGCTCGATCCCTTGCGCAACGGACGTGGCGAGGTGCGGGCCCGGATCGTCGGGGGATGGCGATACGCTGCTGACGCTTGGGCGGAATTTCTGCTCGACGCCGAACTGGCGAGCCATATCGAGGATTTGCCGGGCGGAAGGTAGCGATGAAGTCGTCCGAGGCGCGGCTGGCTTGGTCGGGTAATCCACCGCGCCTTTGCCCCTGGCGCAGGCTGGAGCGAAGGCGCAAACCCATTGCACGATTCCAGCCTGCGCTGGGTGGCAATTTTATCGAAACAAATCTTCGCGGGGTGTCAGCCACCGACTTCGCGTCGATCCTGCTCTTCGCCCGCGTCGCCGTGATTGCCATAGCCGCCACCCGAGCTATCGGCTTCATCCTCGTTCGGGACCTGCTCCGGCTGAGTCTGCTCGGGATCGTTGATCATTCACTCTCTCCTTCAGGCGGCATAACGCTTTGAGAACCAGCGCGATCCTCAAAACAGCTCACCTTTGCGGACCTTTTGGGCGGGCGGAACTGGAGAAGTCGAGCATCGGTCGATCCCGATTGAGCCGGCGCAGCCGACAGGCGCGGTGAAAGCGGACCCGCAGTGGTCCGCCTAAGGCCCCTGACCCTGCATTTGGTAAAGAAATCCGGACTGTTGCGCCCGCCACGCAAGTTCTGGATGATCGCCATCACCTTGCCCGCCTGTTCGGGAAAATGCGTCCAGCCGTGCGCGGAACAGCGAAGACTTCGTGCGGCAGGCGAAACCGGATGAAGAAGGCATGACGCGCGCCCGCTGCGCGAGCGACCAGATGCTTCATCTCGGTGCATCGGTAATCGCCGGAATGACGGGTGTGATCGAGACAGGTCGGGATGCCTGCCGCGGCCAATTTCCCCACCGCGGCCAGCCGTCGCTCAGGCGTGGGCGCGGGGGTTTCGACCGTACGCGCGACCTTGGCATCAAGCGACGTAACCGAAATACAGACCGTGGCTAGCCCCTTGGTCGCATCGACCCTAATATATCCAAGTCGCCCACGATCCGGTCGGGACTTGCGGTGATCGCCACCGACGATTGGCTTCGGCCAGCACCTGCAAGATCGCGCGGGTAATCCGCCATTCGCCCTCGATCGGCCGATAGATCGGTGTTGGTGCCCAGCGCAATCGGCGCGACACGGTAGCTGGGTTTGGCCAGCTCGACCTGCAGAAGTTCAGCCGCGTTGGGCTTGGCGAACAACCGACTTTCAAAGTCCAGTCCCGGCGACAGGGTCGATAGGCATGCGTCGGCCGGGCGAAGCAACAGATGCCCATGTTCGCAAACCGCGATATGGGTTGATCGAACGGTCGAACGGCACGTCCGGCGAGCTGTTGCGGCTAGTGATCGTACGTGCCTGCTCGACCGTGACACTCGTTCGCAACGGTGGCGGTGAGCCGTCACCGGTGCTTTTGCATTGAGCCAGTCCCCGTCGGCGATACTTCGGGAGCGTGAAGCGGCGGCTAATGGCGTTGACCGTCGCGCCCTGTTGCGCCTGCTTTCGGTTGATCCGGTTGCCCATCGGTCGAAACTAGGGCAGCTGGAACATAGCAAGAACGATGGAGGTAGAGATGCGCGGTTGGACTATCTGGAATTGCCGGTCGGGATCGGGCGGCGGCGAAGCGCTTTATGCGGAGGCCTTTGGCTGACCTTCACCGATTTTCGACCCACCATGCCGCAACGATGAGCGGGGATAGCGATGTCGGGTCGACGCCGCGCCGGAGAAGGTCAAGGCGCTTCGCCGGTCATTCGCGTCGACGATCTGGAGCGGCGCTTCAGGCGGTGGAGGCGGCGGGTGGCGCTATCGTCGTGCCGATCTTCGCTTTTTCCCGGCGGGCGGCGGTTTTACCGCGATATCGACGGGCATGAACTGCGGCGATGCAGCCTGCGTAACCTCAGCGCTCCAGCAGGCGCGGCATCGCCCGACGAAGTTGCAGGGCGGTGGCGGTTGTCGAGTTGGTCGCGCAGGATGCCGTTCCGGGCATCCTTGACCGCCTATCGAGCCCGGCAGCGCGAAGATATAGGTGCCGCGCGCGACACCAGGTTGCAGGCCCGCGACTGGATGGTCGAGGTGCTGGATTGTCTGGAAGCTGAGCCAGCCGGGAAGAGTTCGCCGAAGCCCGGATTATCTTGGTCGCGACTCGCTCGACGGCCTCGGGGTAACGGTCGCGGGCCGGTGACGCCGGTGCCGCCGGTGGTCAGGATGCAGTCGATGCTCTCATCATCGATCCAGCGTGAAGCTGCGCGGACGATATGATCAACATCGTCGCGCAGGATGGCGCGCGCTCCAGCCGATTCGTGCCTGGCCTCGGTCAGAAGGCCGTAGCGTGTCGCCTGAACGGTCCTCCGCCAGCGAGCGCGTGTCGGAGACGGTCAGGACCGCGATGCGGACGGGGGTGAAATTGGCGAGCGGTATCCGATCGGCATGGCGGTGGAACGTCCGCGGCGGGTTTTTGGGCGGGTGGGGCGGGCCTTCGACTTCGCTCAGCGCGAACGGAGGTGTAGGTTGCTTATGGCGCGAAGCCGGTTCTGCGTCCAACCGCAGCGTGGGCATGGACTTCACGACTTCGCTCAGCGCGAACGGAGGTTCAGCCGCTTATTCTTGGGTCTGCATACTTCCGCCACCGTTCGCCCTGAGCGAAGTCGAAGGCCAAGGGAATCCCTCCCGGCCCGTATCCGATCAATTCGCTTGGGCAGCGCCGTATTCGACTGCGGGTCGACCGTCGCATTCAGTGCGATCGTCGTCCCGCGACGCTCGCCTGCGTAACATTAAAGCGCTGCAGCCGCACCGCCGACGCCCCGGCAATCCAGGGAAAGCGCGCCCATAGCCCCGCGCCAGCAGCGCGGCTGTGGGCGACTTGGCCTTGCCGGTCTGGCTCTCAGCCATCCAGTAGTTGCGCAGGACCATGGTCACACAGTGCCACGCGTCTCCCAATGGGGATGCTCTCGATGTAGCAGCGGATCGCCGCCATCGCGTGACGTGCTGTTCCGACCACCGACCGGCTTGGGACCGGCATTATAGGCCGCGATCACCTTGCAGCAGGCCGCCGGTCACGGTGGTCATATCGCGCAATCGCTCCAGATGGCGCGCTGGCCGATATCCATATTGGTCGACGGTCATTCAGCGCCGAACGGTCGATCGACCGCGTTCACGCGCGAAATCGGTTGCCGCGGCCGCACAGTCTGCATCAGGCCATAGGCGCCCGCCGGCTGACCACCTTGCGGGAAGCCGCTTCCACGAAGCGTGTGCGCATAGACCAGCGCCTTTTCGACACGCCAGCCGCTGTCGGCGTCCAACTGGGCGTCGGATGGCGCGCCTCGGCGGTCGCAGGTGACGCCTGCCGGGACGGTTAGCCGCCAGCCAGACGGTGGTCGCGGGCGGTCGAAACTGATCCGGCGAGGCGGACGAGGCTGCGGAATTCGGTCGGCTGGCCGATCCGGGCCTGCTGGCGGATGACCTGATCGGCCAGATCGGTCTCGGAGATTTCGACGAGGGCGGCGGCAAACCGGATATTGGGACGACGATCCGAGCGCGGCCCAATCGGTCGCGACGAGCTGCCCGCGCGGTTCGCGCTGGCCCCTGCATGCCGAGCGCCCGACGCGCCAACTGGCCATAGAAGCTTTTCGCGATGCTGGGCAGCGGTGCGTAACCCCCTCGATCCGGTCGGGGCGCCCGCATCATGTCCGCGCGCCGCCGCCCAGTACAGGTCGCACGCCCGCCGTGCCCGCAAACGCAGTTTCAGCGGTCTGGCAGTCATTCTGCCGCCACGCCGACAGGGCGATGGTCCAGCAGCCACGGATCGCGGCCATAGCCATTGGCGTCGTCGCCATGGCGCAGGCATTAGCGTCGTCGCCGGACAAAACATCCAGCCACGCGCTGTTGCCATACGGTCAGCGCGTCGGAGGACAGGCCGGAGGTCGATCGAGCAGCGCCTGCGCCGAGGCGCGCCGGCCTTGACGAAGGCGGCCTTGAGAAGGTTGCATCATATCACTCTTCACGCTCTTGCTTTGGTCGGCGGGGGCATGATCCTGCCAGATCAGAATGTGCGTCTCAGGCAGCGGCGGCAGGTCACGCGCGCGCCGCGACCGAGCAAAACGTGCGAGCTGTTCGGCCGGGGCGCTCAGGCGCTTCGTTGACAGTGCAACCAGCCGCTCGACATCGACCTTGGGCGATCCCTTTGGCGGTATAGAGAGTCGGCGCGCGCGATGGCGTGAGCGGCCTGGGCTTCAGCGCATCGAGCCGCAGTTGCGCATCGGTCCACCGGCTGTCGCGGATCGCTGCGAAGACGCGGGCGTAACCGCCTTCTGTTCGGCATCGAGAAGCCCGGGATGCTGAGCGCGCCTCAGCGCGGCAGGGCTGCAGGTGCTGGCGGTGTCGAGCAGGTCGGCCATCGCCAGCCCGCCATCATCGCTGTTCCGGTAGCCAGCAGGGGCCCCTGATCGCCAGCGTGCGTCCGACAGCGTAGCCCAGCTTCATTCCGCCAAGTCCCCATGAGCAACTGCAAATCCTTCCAGCTTTCCGCCTTGGCCATCGGCTTTCGATCAGAAAACGCGGATGGAAACGAGCCGCCTGACTTTTGCCGTTCTGCGGTCAACAGCATGCAAATGTCCGCGTGCGCTGGTTAATTCGGTCCCGGGACGGCAATGGCTCGCCGCATTGCCCAACAGGAGAAGCCCGCGCGGGCGGATCAATTGACATGATGGCAGGCAATCTCGCCAACCGGCTTTCCAGATCGGCGGGGTGCGGCCGGCGAGAGGCCGCCGCGCAGACGGAGCGAGGTGGACGGTCTCGCGCGACTGGGCGATCGCGGCCAGCATCCGGTGAACAACCGCCGGGCGCGCCGGACAGATCTGCCCCGCTTCGCCGTCATCGCGATCAGGGCAATCGGACCAGCACCATCAGCGTGGCATCAGCAGGGCCGTCGCGGTCAGCGAAATGCCGTCAGGGACGCCTCAGGCGCGGCATCGGACAGGCCCATTCAAAAATGCCGTCGCGTATCGAATTAGCCGCGGCTGGCGTCAGGATCGCTGCGGTGCGGCCCGTGCTGTGGCGCCGATGGCGGTGCGAAGCTGACCGGATGGGCTCCGCCATCCAGTCGCGGGTTCACAGAATCGACGCCGGCTCGATCCACCATTCCAGCAGGCTGGCCGGACGAGCCCGTGTCGAACGTCAGAATGCCCCATATCGAATTGCCCGCTGGCGCGGAGTATCGGTCAATGTCAGACATTCCGCCGAGCGAACCCGTCGAACAGGACGCTATATGCCCGCAGACCAGACCATGAGCGTGGTCGATGTTTGGTGCGGCGCTGGCCCAGCGGGCCTGTCGGCGGCAAATCCGGTTGAAGCAACTGGCAGCTGAGGCGGGCGCTGAGCTGGCCGTCTGCGTTCTCGAAAAAGGGTCCGAGGTCGGCGCGCATATCCTGTCGGGCGC
>CAHIKZ030003316.1:100000-112648 GCA_903632075.3 Acanthosepion pharaonis | reverse complement strand
TAAACATACTGAGATAGATTGGCGGGGACAGACACGAACGAGCTGAGGGGAGACAGAAACGGGTGACATGAAGAGAGACAAAAGCCAGAGATAACTATCTGACTAGTCTTTAGAGTTAATTACTTCTTTTTTTGTTTGGCCGTCCCAGTTTGATTACAAGACAAAATTCCCAATTTTCAAAGCAGACTCTCATCACTTCGATGTTTGTGGGATAATTTTAACATAGCTTAAGCTAGCGCAAGACCTCCAGTGACGACTGAACTTCCTTCTCCAATTTGGAGGAGGTTGTAATAAACTGTTATCCGCGAGGATTAGACATAACTCATACTATAAGAAACAAATTTCTGGCCTTTTTTTTTTAAGTCTATCACCCCAAACAAGGCGGGATTGCCACTAGTACGCAAGGGCTTACAGACAGTGAAAGTATCCCTAAAAGGAATGCTTCCATCATTGGAAACGCCGCTGGATAAAGAGTGTGTCTTCAGAAGGGGACTACTTCGAAGGAGATTAAATGCCGACTTGATAAGTGTTGTAGTTTTTTCCCGATATATTTTGGGTCAGATTTCGTATTAACTAGCTACAATCAACTGAAAGCAAGTCGGGAGTGACACTAGCACGCAAGGGGTTAGAGAGAGTGAAAGTAAGAGTAACGAGAGGTGTTTGAAGAAGATGTCGATTGACATTACATTTGTATATTTGAAGATTATAGCTATCAGGGAAGCAAATAGGAGGAAGGGAGTTCCACTGTCAGGAAGTGCGAGAGAAGAAGCTGTTGGAGTAGAAGAGGCGGTTACATTAAAATGTTTCGACAGTGAAAGGGTGGAACTGAGATGCCAACCTAGTAGCACGCTTAAATTCATGCAGTTGGGGTACCAGTGGAAGTAGCTCGTCAGAGAAGTTGTCATGAGAATATTTGTAGTAAAGACAGAGGGAATCCACAGCACGTCAGTGAGAAAGTAACTGTTGGCGAGATGCCAGATCAGGACCTATCACGTTGCATATCCGTCTCGAGATGAACAGCGGGGGCACCAGACCATATATGGCAACAGTATTCAATGCAAGGTTGAATGGTTGATTTATAGACGAGCTTGAAACAGAAACAGTATTATTCTGTTTCACTCATGATGACTTTGATCTGACTCCTCGCATCACCGTCACTTGATGTTGATAATTTTTTTTTAAAATCATTTCACCCCAAGCAAGGCAATAATACCACTAAGACGCTAGCGGTTAGCGAGAGTGAAAGAAAATGAAAAGGCTCTGGTGAGGGGAGAGGACAATAAAAGAACAGATTTCAGAAAGTCATAAGATGGCGGTTGATGTTGCATTTAAATTTTTGAAGATTGTAGTTGGCAGGGAAGCAAGAAATCGGAAGGGAGTTCCACAGGCGACAAGTGCGAGAAAAGAAACTATCAGCTAGATTTAACTGTAAGCGAAGAAACCTAGTTGTCAATCTTGTAGTACGCTTGAAAACATTTATAGAAAAGGCAGAGCGAAGCCACGTTTACAATTGAAGTCGAGATGCCAGATCAGTACCGATAACATTACAGGCTCTTCTTGGATTTTGACGAGTATCTCGAGATATGAGGACGGAAGACCAAACCAGATATGGTAGGCATATTCAATGCACGTGTGAATGGTATATTTATAAATGCGTAAGATAGATTCTCTTGATAAAAATTTTTCTGATAAAACACAGTGAACCAAAATTTCTGGCAGCTGATCTAGTAATTGAGTTAATATAATCACTCCATTTCATGTCAGGGGGAAAGCGTGAGACTAAAAAGGGGCCATGAGTTACTCTTTTAATGGTTAGCATCAGCCATAATAATGGAAGGCGGCAAAGGTTTTCTATAGTTATTAAGAGATAGCAGTTTTGTTTTTAGAGGCATTGACAAACAATTCCTTGTGTAAAACCGTATCCTCACCCCACTGGACCCACACACTCTGCAAGACCGGCCGTTTGTCCGGTATGGTCCAGTATTACAGGTTAGACACGTCTGCGCTTCCTAATGTCAATTCGAAGCCACCTTCCACCTAAGTTGTGATTGTTTTGATCCCGGAGATTGGTCATCAGATCGTAGAAATCCGGAAGCTCCCCTTTGGTCCACCTACGAGTTCGTCGGTTGAGAATCGGATTAATAGAAAAATAAATATAACCAAGTCGATTCGATTTTGAAATGACAAATGTTTTTTCTTATATATATATAAAAGCAAACACACACACACAATAATTCTTGTTACACAAGGTTGAATGTTTCTTGTATGTGAACAATAACCAAACAAACTAAATACTTCAAATAATTTCGGTAAGGAAATATGAGGCCTTCGTTTTAACCCTTTTTGGTCTGTTCTTAGCGTGACTACTACAACCTTCGATATTCCCCTTCTCAGTAGTCGTAATAGTATTATTATTATTAGTAACAGGAGTATCGGTACTTAGATGTTAGAGGCGGTATTTTGCTTCTTCGCCCTCATCTTTAGCAACACACAGCGGGCGCTTCCTTTTCAATCTCTGACGTCTCTCCACTCAGTTCGACTGCATTCGAAGACAGACGAACCCAAAACTCTCTCTCTTTTCCGGTTGGTTCGCCTCTTTATTAAGAGAACCGACTTCAGACTGGTGACGTATCTGTTTTTCTAGTGCGAACGTACTGGCATACTACCAATGTACAACTTCACTCCTCTGAGAATAAACAATTTACTTTTTCATTGATTGATTCCCAAGGTTCCCAGCAAGACGCTATTTTTTTATCACCTCGCTATTAATTATTCTGCCGCTCTTTGTAAATTACAGAGATTCTTGTTTTAAAAATAAATTCTAGATCAAAACATCCTTAATTTTAACTTCGATTCTTATAGGGTCAAAATTAATTTCTTTGTTTAAAAGTTCCAAATTATTATTGTACCAGTAATTTTCTATTAGTAATCTGATACCCTTTGTACACTTACAAAAAGATTGTATTTCGTGTTCTAAATGAACTTTCTGTAACATTTACATTTCAAAACTTTACAGCATATTAATATCTTGGTCATTCGAAAACCCCTCTCTTTCACTTGGTATTTTCTGTTTTACTTATTATCATTATTATAATTTCAGGAGTGATATCGCTACTGCTACACTTGCCCCAATAATTAACTGACTGAGGGTAATTTGCGAAACCGTTGTTGACTATTGAATCTATGTAATCATCAGCCGAACAGTAGTAATAAGTGATGAACTCACATATTACTCTCAGTCAATCCCGTAGATTCCCTCAAGAGCGTGAATCCACAGCTCCCGAGACACGTAGACGTCCTAAGGAGTGTGGGGACCACAGATCCGGGAACCCGTAGTCTCCCTGAGAATTGTGGGGTCACAGCTCTCAAGCCCCAGAGACTCGCTGAAGAATTTCGGGCTCCAGCTCTCGTGTCCCGTAGACTCTCTGATGAGTATAGGAGCACCGTTCTCAAGTCCCTTAAATTCCCTCAAGAGCGTAAACCCACAGCTCTCGAGTCATGTAGACGCCGTAAGGAGTGTAGATGCCACAGTTCCGAGCTCCCGTAGACTCCCTGAGGATTGTGGGGCCACAGATATCAAGTCCCAGAGACATGGCGAGGATTTTGTGACCATAGCTCTCGAGTTGCGTAAATTCACTGAGAAGTTCGGGACCACAGATCTCGAGTGGCGTAAATTCGTTGAGGTGTTCGGGACCAGAGATCTTGAGTCGCGTAAATTCGTTGAGGTGTTCGGGACCATAGCTTTCGAGATGCGTAGACTCGCTGAGGAGTTCGGCACCACATCTTTCGAGTCGCGACGACTCACTGAAGAGTTCGGGACCACAGCTCTCGAGTCGCGTAGACTCGCTGAGAAGTTCGGGACCACAGGTCTCGAGTCGCGTAGCCTCGCTGAGGAGTTCGGGGCCATAGCTTTCAAGATGCGTAGACTCGCTGAGGAGTTCGGCACCACATCTTTCGAGTCGCGATGACTCGCTGAGGAGTTCGGGACCACAGCTCTCGAGTCGCGTAGACTCGGGACACAGGTCTCGAGAGCCTCAGGGACCACATCATTCGAGTCGCAACGACTCGCTGAGGAGTTCGGGACCACATCTTTCGCGAGACTCGCGATAAATTTGCTGAGTCGCGTAGTTCGCAGGATCACACCCCAAAAATTTGTCCTGTAGACTCAGTCCTGAGATAAGTTACTAGCGCCATACCAATATTGCAGTGACATTCACTTAACCAAAAGTAAATTATTTACTGAAATACTTGTAATTTGAGAGATCACCCGCCCCAATTACAAGAGAATAAATGATGCTTGTAACTCAATCTCTCGGCTTTGTATGGCTACTGTCGGTTATTTTGAAGTCTTATCTCCAGACGACATTTTAGCATAAATACCAAATGCTTTCATTTTATAGCTTACTGTCAGCATTGCCCGGCGTTGCCCGTGCTTGATTCAAAAATCGTACGACTCATACAGCAATCGCTATCACTTAACTTAAAATATTTTTGCCCTTCCCTGCCTTTAAAGGAGTGCCCTTTGACGTGCTGATGTTGCTACATGCCTTATTTCTTGCCTATCTCACACTGTGAATTTTTTCTAAGCTCTATACTAAACATTAAATCTGTTACGAAAAAAGAGGAAACAAAATGAAGACAAAACGATCAGCTTTAAAAAAGGACTCGTAACTAGAAAAACCGAATGAAAAAAAATGTTAACAACAAATACTTTTTTACACCCAACCCAGTTCTGCGGAATCAGAATCAACGTTGAGTTTAAGCAAGCGAATGAGCCAATTGGAGTAAAGTGCCATGCAGAATTAAATTTTCCCCACTTGTGACGAAAGCAGCTATCGATATTTTTGCATGCTAGCATGCTAGTTAACATTCGTGTCAGTCAGCTGTTGGCTCTCACGCTGGCCAATACAATCTTCCTGCCTATTCGTGGCAGCCAGCTATTAGCTCTCACTCTGGCCAGTAGAAAATGGCCGCAAACTACATGAAAACTGCAGTAGAAGCATGAAAAACTCGATTATTTCCACTATGGATGGGAGTTGGGAAATGCAAAGTCGGTCTTGGCCTTCCCGCTAACTTGAAACATGTGCATGTAAATTTTGGCGCAAATCCGTCGAAAATTGCGGCCGTGCATTCGTTACACACACACACACACACACACACACACACACACACACACACACACACACACACACACACACATATCCTGCCTTTTATAGATAGAGATTATTTTTTCTTGAAGATCATAGTGATTGGTACCGACTAATATCCTCATCTTTGTTGGTATCATCAGAAAAATTATCCTGTTGTACTCTCTACATTTTTTTTTTTAATTTAATTTTTTTTAGGTGACTTCCAGGAATTTCGAATTTAACACTTTATTTAATTTAGACATGCAGATTGTTCTAATTCTTTTTTTCTCGCCTTGGAGATATTCTTTGCACGGTTACTACCTACTCTAGTTCAGAGGAAGAAATGGAAAAAACGGCGCAAAGACTGATATGAAATAACGATGAAGTCTGGAAAATTCTATCCCCGGCCTGAAAGAAAGTTGAAGTTCGTAGACAGACACATGAAGATGTTCGGAACGTTTTTTTGTCATATACATTATTTGTCTATATTTCTGAGATGAAGTATTGTAACTGTTTACACTATTTAATCAATTTAATATGACAATAAAGATGAGGACAGTTGTCCTCATATTTATTGTCATATTAACAAAGTTTCGGCCGTTTTACGCTTCGGCCTTCTTCATGATCTGTCTATATTTCTGAGATGAGGTATTGTAACTATTTACACTATTTATATCATTCGGATTGTTGTCCTCATCTTTATTGTCATATTAACAACGTTTCGGCCGTTGTACTCTCCGGCCTTCTTCATGATCTGTCTATATTTCTGAGATGAGGTATTGTAACTATTTACACGATTTGACCAATTGTCCTCATCTTCATTGTCGTATTCAGGACGTTTCAGCCGTTGTACACTCCGGCCTTCTTCAGGTGATATACGTTGGAATTAAGTTTGTTCTACTTCCACGGGGATATCTCAGTTTCAGTTATCTCCCTTTAGTCATTCAGCTCTCCGAGTTTTCATTCACCTCTGCTGTGGCCAGGGACTGAACTCACAACTATTTGGGTCACGTCACTGAATTACTCCAACCAGTGCTTTTATCCACTAGGCCATGTGTCCAGTAACTTGATCTGAAGAGTTGTGAGTTCAATACCTGACCACGGTAGAGGTGAACAAAATCCTAGAGAGTTGAGTTACTAAAGGGAATTAACTTCTCGACAATGGAACTCCCTTTCTCTTACTTGCTTCCCTGATAGCTATAATCTTCAATTATTCAAATGTAATGTCAATCGACATCTTCTGATGCGTTGATCTTGATCCCAGTCCTTTTCTTTATCCTTTCCTCAAACCTACTCTTATTCTCACCCTCTGTAACCCTTGCGTGCTAGTGGCACCCTCAACTTGTTTGGGGGTGGGAAATAATTAAAAATATCAGTTGATTGTAGCTAGTTAATACGAAATCTGACCAAAAATGTATCGGGACTGGTGGTAAAACAAGAAAACTACAACACATATCTAGTCGGCATTTAATCTCCTTCGAAGTAGTCCCCTTCTGAAGACACACTCTTTATCCAGCGGCGTTTCCAATGATGGAAGCATTCGTGGAATTCCTTTTAGGGATAGCATGCAACTGGCTTGTCGCATTCTTTTGGATTTCGTCCACGTCTTGAAATCTTTTTCCTTTCAAGTGGGGTATGATTTTTGAAAAGAGGAAAAAGTCGCACCTTGCAAAATCTGGAGAATATGGTCGTTGTCGAAACTGAGGAAAGGTTGTCCTTCACCCAAAATTGCTGCATAAGCCGCGATCACTGATAGAACCTCTGTGGTGTGGTGAGACAACCACACTCTACACACTTTCCTTCCAAGCATTGGTTTTAAACAACGGAAGTGAGCGAAGACATTATAACTTAGGGTATATATACTACAGAGTCCAAGGTCACCAAGCAGCTTCGCTCTGCATACTTTAGCTTCGTTGCTATATCAACAGTCTCGATACTTTTTGATCAGACCTTGTATTCTTCGGATATCACCGACATCTTTGACTGAACTTTTACATAAAACAATTCAATAGTAAAAAAAAAAACCAAAAACTGGAAGCCTTAAATTTAATATTAGTTGTCTGACTCTACCGGTAAACGAGTGTATATGACGTCATATTATTTTATTGTTAATGAAAGGCTCCAGGACGTTCTCATTTATATGCTAGGCTTACTGATTGGGTTACTACAGCCTAACAAGTTCGTTTATTTTGGCAGTCGTTTAACTTTCCATTTCTATTCTCTATTATTTCAAACTTTAGTGAATGGCTTACAGCCATATCACGTTGAAACATTGGTTCTCTTGTAAGTTAAGCAATGTCGAGTCTGGTCAATACCTAGATGGGTGACCGCTTGGAAGTATCAGGTGCTTGGATGTGCAGGTGGATAATGGCACAAGACTGGAAATCGGAGAACCGAGTTCTAATCACAGTCAGGCACATTATATTTATTTCCGCGCAAATACTGATGGGAAATGCATGAATCCACCTCTTCTTCCCCCAGATATGGGTTAAATAGTATGGATTGTATCAGTAAATTATTATCATCTCTAAAAGACTCTGACAATCTAAAAATATTTTTGGTATTAAATAACCTACTAAAGGTTGATAAACCGTAAAATCCAAATCAACGAAATGAAAATATTTTCTGGGTCTAGAGTGCTTATTTAGATACTCCAAAGAATATTTTAAGGAAGCCTTTACATACACTCCGCTTTTTTCTTTTCCGATAAATACCTTTCAAATAAACAAATTCTTTCTATTTATTTTCACATTGCGTCTAATGAATCTACGATTTAACCCACTTTACCGCCATTTATTGACGTTGACGATAACGGCTCTCCACATAAGTAACTTTACATTACCTGGTGTGAATTAACAGAAAAGATCCTATATCTTTTGAAATTTGTCTCGTAGGAATCAATGAATTGTGTTCCTTTTGTTTCGGGGCTGATTTTGGATATTAGTGAAAGATTTAAGTACTCGGACAGAGATCGAACACGGGATACTGAATTTGTTCGCTGTATTGGCTAAAGGCTCAGTGATGGCCGAGTCCACATGTCAGTCGGCTGGCTGATTATACACCAGACTAACATTTATTGCTTTATCCTGATATTTCTATCGCGATGATTTTGATTTTTTTTTTTACCGGAAGTCATGGTAGTATCTATAGGAACAAGATGGTTTACAGTGTCTCTTAACCAAAAATGGCGGGTGTTTGCTTTTCGGTTGAGGAAATTACTTTTTGTGAAACTTGGAGGTTTAATCTTCAGGTAAGAATAGACTATTATTATTTATCCTGTCAAATGTTGATGGTTATTTCTTTGTTAAATGTTTTCGTGAACTGTGAGTAAATATGTATGTTATGATTAACACATTGCTTTTCCAAGACCGGGTAAAATCAACTTCAGCATCGATATACATCTCTCGTATAACTTTGTCTCACATGTTTTAATATTGAGCTTCTATCTTTTAAAATTTGTCTCGTAGGAGTCAATGAATTGTGTTTCTTTTCTTTCAGGGCTGATTTATTATTTATGCTCTAAAATGTTGGTTATTCCTTTGTTAAATGACTTTATTAATTGTTAACTATAAAAAATATGTGTATTTAGATTTTCAACTTTGTTTTTCTCTCTGGTTCCTTTATGTTGAATGTTTGTTGTTCGTTCGACGTCTCAGCGAATTTGTACAATAGACATTGAGACCAATAATGATACTTTCTTTTTCAATTCTTTTTCATATCACTGTATATAAAGCACTCCAATTTATGAATATCTATTTAAGAAAATGTTAAATTTTCTAAAAATTAACAGCGGGCTGACTTTGCAATGTAACATTGTAAATTAATTCCCCCCCCTACGAAAGCTAAAACAAATATGCTTGTAATATGTGATTTCTTAAAATTATTTTTTTTTTTAAATTCGAAATACGAATTGCTTAATCTATGAAAAACCAATCCATATTATTATTTTTTTTCTTTTTATGTTTTAAATCATGTCGTATTAAAATATTTAGTGCTACTTTGGTCTGTGATGTACGTTTCACGAATGTACTTTGGTATGTGATGTACGTTTCACGAATGTACTTTGGTATGTGATCTACGTTTCACGAATGTACTTTGGTATGTGATCTACGTTTCATGAATGTACTTTGGTGACGTTTGTACTTTGTACTCCTGACGTTTATTAAACATTTTTATCGCTAGAATATTATTCATAAAAAAACAAAACATTTTTAATATTTTAATTACATTTTCTTCATGTTACATGTTTTACTATGTAGATATCATTCCAAAATACAATTTGTACGGTGTAGATATTTTTTTCTTTGTAGATAACAAGCTAAAAGTATCACCGAATATTTCTTCTGGCTTCTGTAGTGGAGGTCAACTAAGATAGCAAATTGGTTATTTTGCACCCCCCACTAAACAAAGCTTTTCTAACTCTTTTACACTAATTAACCCACATATGTCTTGGTGGCTTTATCGCCTTGTTTCTGGTGAAATATATTTTTAAAAAATACGGTTAAGTTAGCATATAGAATTTTTCTAAGTTTAATTTCGCATCGGTTGGTACACTATGGTTTTGAGTGTTTGGTCTTTGATTTAAAAAAAAAAATGAATTCCAAAATCAACAAGATGTCCCTTAACATGAAAAATTGACGTGACATAATTCTCACCTATATATTCTTTCATTTAGTGGGCACCTCGACGTGGTGTAATGGTTAACAAACTTGTCTCATTAGAACTATTACGAGTATGAAGTGCCCCCATACTTCCGGCCTTGTGCCACATCTGAGCTATGCTTGGAAAATCACTACTGGGCACCACGAGGTGGTGTAATGGTTAGTAAGCTTGTCTCATTAGAACACTTACGAATATTAAGTGACCCCATACTTTTGACATTGTCCCATGTCTAATCTACGCTTAGAAAATTTCTTTCATTTACTTTAGACAATTGTTCTCTACCGGGATCCATATGGACCCTAGTGGGTCTATATAAAATTACTGAGATTCACACAAAAATTAGCAAATATTTTAAAATGGTTTATGAGTTATTTTACTAGTGTACATAATGTTCCATAGAAAATTCCAATATTCTTTCATTTAGTTTAGAGATTTTAACAACTGTCTAAACTAAATGAAAGAATATGTGATTTTTATAAATTGATAGGAACATTTATTTTTGTAAATTTCCCTCCCTACGGAAGCCAAAACAAATATGCTTATAATACGTTATTTCTTGGAATTTTTTTTTTTTTTTAGTCTAGTCTCGCTGTGTATGTATATATGTGTGTATGTAATATACACGCACACACACTTCATCAGACTAAATGATGTTTACGTTGATGCGTCTATATATGCGTAAGAAGGAAAGGGGGGCGTTGAAAATTTGAATATATTGTAGATAATCTCGTCGATTTAATTTTACATTCTTTTCCGTCACTTTTTGTTATTAAAGATCCTGCATTGCGATAATAGAAAATCCGCCAAAAATGATGAAACGCAAGAACCAGGTCGAAGATTTACTGTAGATGATCTAGCAGTTAAAGCACTTTCTATACATTTTCGTTATAATAAATTGTCTTCTTTTTAATTAGTATTAAAGGTAGAATTAATTCAAATTTGTCGTCGGTCTCATTACGGAGAACAATTAAGGCATTTAATGTGGTTTATAAAAGATTTCTATCGTCTCAATATTTTATTTAAAATCCTTGAGATTTGAAGCGGTCCTTCTTGACAAACCCAACGAATCAAAATCTATTGTTCTACTCGCAAACTATCACAACTACAATTATAAATAATTCCTCTAAACTCAACATTAAAATTTGTCAAATCTAAAACAAGAGACTTAATTAACCTAAGACAACATAAGCTAAAACTTTGAGGAATTTATTCTATCACCTGTAATAATTGCCACAAGGATTACATTGGTGAAACTCCATATTGAAAATTGGTTAATCCCTACAATTAAAACAAGAGACTTAATTGACCTAAGACAACATAAGCTTTGCGGAATTTATTCTATTACCTGTAGTAATTGTCACAAGGATTACATTGGTGAAACTCTGGATCGGGCGGTGGTTAATCCTGCAAACGGGGACGCAGGTTCGAACCCTGCCGGAGGGCACAATCTCATTAGGTTTTCTCGAAAGCTCAGAGCGTTCTATTCAAATTCGTGTTTCAATTAAAATAACGTTTGAAGTAATAAAAAATATAGAATTGAAAGTTGTTGAAATTTATAAAACCGAGATTTTTTTTGTAACACGCTGACATTGTCTTAAAGTTGAAATTATCGCTAACATTTATGATGAGATTTATGATGAGATTTACGATCTCTACGGCGTCCTGGGTAAAGACGATAAGCTACATTCGCGTCCTGGGTAAAGACGATAAGCTACATTCGCGTCCTGGGTAAAGACGATAAACTACGTTCGCGTCCTGGGTAAAGACGATAAACTACGTTCGCGTCCTGGGTAAAGACGATAAGCTACATTCGCGTCCTGGGTAAAGACGATAAGCTACATTCGCGTCCTGGGTAAAGACGATAAGTTACATTCGCGTCCTGGGTAAAGACGATAAGCTACATTCGCGTCCTGGGTAAAGACGATAAACTACATCCAACAGCAAGGCCTCTGATAATACGTTTTTGAAAAAATATTATTACCACCTATACGTTTTTGAGGAAAAAAAATATTAACAGAAATAGATTTTTGACAAAACAAAAATATTACCAGGAAAAAAAAAGTTGTCGGCATTAAATAACCCATTGTG
The DNA here is from genome assembly GCA_903632075.3 of Acanthosepion pharaonis. NCBI lineage: Eukaryota > Metazoa > Mollusca > Cephalopoda > Sepiida > Sepiidae > Acanthosepion > Acanthosepion pharaonis. Next base: position 100,769 of record CAHIKZ030003316.1, on the reverse strand, counting down.
GTTGATATGCCGTAAAACAAAACTAACCAAACCAAACGATCTCTACGTTTCGTTCAATTTCGCAAACCAATGTATGAAGTTTAAATAAGCTGATTTGCTTGAAAAATACTTTGACCAAAAAACACTAATTTGCGTTTTAATAATTTCTATAATTCAATTTTATAGTACTTCCTAGTAAACAAATATATTTTAAAGAAAATTCCTTGTTTTTCCTTTTTAACAGCGAAGAATAAATTAGGATTTCTTACTCTTGAGCATGCAACATACAACTGGCCATGCGTAAATATTTCTTTCTCGAGCCAAATTCCAACTTTTTGAAGCCTTGACCTTCTGACTTGTTTATAGTTCTCGCAAACGCAGGACGAACTGGAAACTGGATTCTTATGTATATATATGATTACATGAAGCATTCATACAAAAAACAAAAAAACAAATAGAGAGGTTAATGATTTAAATGGCGAGAATACATCTTCGCAAACAATTTCAATAAAGTACACTAACCCCGAACCTGTATATGAATGATATGATCCCTGTTTATAAATTCCAGTTGCATAAGGTCTTTTTTTTATAGTTTTTACAAGCTTTTGTCTGTTCCTACAGACATCCTCAGGTATGGAAATAGATTTGTTCTTGTTTTTTACTTCTCGGTAATAAGAGGACAACGAAAATAGAGATGTAATCCGAAAAAATGCTATGAGAAATGTGTTATTATTTTGGAACGTGCGGTCGCAACGCTGAGTTTGAATTTTAAATTTTAAGGTTGTGCGTT
>CAHIKZ030003316.1:40000-95000 GCA_903632075.3 Acanthosepion pharaonis | reverse complement strand
TTTATATATTGAATTTATACACATCTACAGATATTTTAAACAAAACCCATAAGATGGTTTTCAATTACCCAAAAAATTAATTCGTGGACTTGAAAGGAATAAAATAAATTGGCCTAATACGTTCGATTATTTTTTTTTTTTTTACTTACTGAATTCAAATATATATATATATATATATATATATATATATATATATACATACACATACATACATATTTCAAAAAAATCCGACAATTATTTTAAGACATTTTTATGTTTATAAAAATCAAAAATCTGTCGTATTCAATTTTTGTGTTTATGAAAGAATTTTTTATGTGATTAATATATATATATATATATATATATATATATATATATATATATATATATATATATATATATAATAATTTTCTTTAAATTGTAAATTCTGTTATATAAAATTAATATTACTTTAAAGTAATTTTTGTTTCCTTTTTTTAAACTTTTTGTTTTCTTATTTTTTGATGGTGTTGAATATAAAATAGAATAAAGAATTAAATTTCTATAAATCAATTTTTTCAGTGATATAAGAACAAAGTTTGAAATTGATTCTTTTTTTTGATTTCATTTTATTTATATTTTTTTTTTCGAATAAATAATTTATTTGACTCTAATTTTGAATTTGAGTTTTCTTTGAATAGTATTTTTGATTATTTGAATTTATTCCGTATGCACCAATCCTTTAAATTTTTTTGTTTTATAATATATATATATATATATATATATATTATATTTTTTATTGCATTTACTTTTTGAAAATTTTTTCAATATTCATTGATAGATTTTTTTATTTATTTAATTGATATTTTTTTTTGACCCTTTTGTTTAATTCTTTGAATCTTTTTTTTTTCTTTTCAGAGTTTATTTTTTTTTTTATCAAATATTTTTTTAATCAAAAAAAATTCAATTTCAATAATATTTATATATATCATATATGTATATATATATATTTAATTTATTTAATTCAATATAAAATTTTTTTTTTTTTTTTTTTTTTTTATTGAATAATGACTAATCAATTGGTTGGAAATATTCGGACCAGAATCATTTGGATAATTACTACATAAATTCTAAATAAGGAGTATTTTCTTTGCTGCACAAGTCCCTCGGCAGTCATTATTAGTGAAACATAATATGAGAGGAAATACTGAAATGCTACGTTCAAACCAAGAATCTATTTGAAAAAAGGATCTGCTCTTTGGTCATAGGTCAGATTAGGCAAGTAGGTCATTTTGTTTTAACTTTTAAACCCCCTTTATTAAAAAAGATGCTGAGAATACAGACGATTCCTGCTTATCTCACGGAGTCTGTGTGTATTTTATTTGTGTGTGTGTCTTTCTTTGTTTTTTATATAATATTTTCAATTTATTCAGATGTATGTATTTAAATCTTATGATTTGATTCTATTTTTATTCTGTCTGTGTGAATAAAGACGCCATTATTTATCTCAAATATAAAGTAAAACGGCCCATTTCTTTTTTTCTGACCTGTATTCGTATGAATTAATCATTCCTGTTATGATTTATTCGGACATGTCTTCTTATCTACCTAACATACATTTTTTTTATTTATGTACTTGATACATAGGTAAAATGATGTGTTACCTAAGTAGGAGAGTACTGAAATGTCTTCAGTTCAAACAAGTAGAGATTTTGAAAAATTCTTGTTTGGTCGTTCCATCAGATTATGGATAAGACTTGATGTTTGTTTAAAGGGACAAAAATGGCATTAACCCCCCCCAAAAAAAAAACATTTTTGTTTTTCATAAAAAACGCAAATGTTATATAAAATGAAACAAAACAGGATTTAACACACTTTTTTTTTTGATATATTATTATTAACGGCTCTTAATCAAACATAATAGACATTCGTTGTCTGTTCTATTTAACAATATATATGTCTGATTTCAATCTATATATATTTTTTTTATGATTTCACTCTGTAAAAGATTAAAAAACCATTCGTGGTATACGGTCAATTTATGGGTGTCACATTTTGGACAATTTTGCTTTATTTTTATTTTATAAATTTTGAAATTTCATTTTCGTAATCGTTTCTTTTTTTTTTTTTTTTTTTTTTTTTTATTTTTAAATTTTTATCTCTTCAGTTATTTGTTTTTTTTTTTTAATTTTATTTTTTTCTTTTTCAATCAAAGTAACCCCTTAATTTTAGTGTCGTGAAAATGAAAAAAATTTTTTAATAATTTGAATTTGTATTCTTTTTTAAAAAATAAATGCAAATTTATTTTTTTTTTTTTTTTTTTTTTTTTTTTTTTTATTTTTTTGGGATGAATAATTATGCTGTAATACATATTTTTAATTTTTTTTAAAACTATTTTTCTTGTTATATACACAAATTCAGACACATATATATATATATATATATATATATATATATATATATATATATATATATATATATATATATATATATATATATTACGTTATAAAATTTTAAATTTTTTTATACATTTTTTTTTAATGCTAAAAAAATTTTTTAACGTTTTTCATCAGGCATCAAAATGATATGAATATGTAATCCATTTAGTTATTAATAAATATTTATTTTCCTTTTACTTCAAAAAATGAGCCTTTTTTTTAATGTTTTTTTTTTTTCTTTTTTTATGATATTTAGAATATATATATATATATATATATATATATATATATATATATTTACACATTTTTTTAAAAAAAAATTTAATGGTGTCAGGTTGACAAGAGTACGTATAACGGAGTCAAGAAATGAGTGAGGATGTTGACTGCAACGCCAAGTACAACACATCTTGGAGACTAAGAACTCTTCTTGCGTAATCATCTTTGATTCTCTTTAACTAAATTGAAAGCAAAATTAAAAAAATTAACATTAAAAATTAGGACAAAATTAATTTTGTTTTTTTTAATAAATTTCTAAATTATTTATTTTATATATTAGAAAAAAATGCAATGAAAAAATGTTTTTTTTTTTAAAAATTTGAACGTCAAAAAAATTCATTATTTTTTTAATAATTTTTTTGAAAAATATTGATAAAATAAAGAATTTTATATATTTATTTTTTAATATATATATATATATATATATATATATATATATATATATATATATATATATATATATATAGAGAATATATATTCAGTCATTATTGAAATTCATTTCGATTAAAAAATTTTAAATAATTATATTCCATATTTTCGGCATTTTATTATTCTAAACTTATATAAATATATTTTAAATCACCATATAAATTTATGGTTTTGCATTCTTTTAAAAATGATATGCTTTAAATGCATTTCTTATCACTCATTTTTAAAAATGAAAAAAATTATTTAAAATTCAAATATAAATAATATTTGTATATATTATTTTACATAGGATATATATAACCTTAAAATTATAAAAGCTATTTAAATTAATTGTGGAACTAATTGTGCTTTAAAAAAATCGGATAGTCCATTTGCTTTTTTATTTTTTTATTTTTTATAAATATAAATTTATTTTTTTGTTAAAAATGTTTTATAGAAAATTATTCATCAGTTATATTTGCAGGGTTTGTATTGATTTACAACCTGCTTTATTTTTAATCTGTTTTCAAATTACGCTGGGAATCCCCATTCATCCTGATATTTATTGTATTGTTATTCTAATTTTATTTATATTCCACCCTCCGAGAATTATTCCACAGGCTTCGTTATATTTTATTAATAAATTGAATATTTATATATTGTATTTATATATATATATATATATATATATATATATATATATATATATATATTTCATTGATGCATGTTTCATTAAATAATATAGACAAGTTTTGTCTATTTATTTTAAGTAAGTTCCTTTCATATTGTCTGATAAGCTTAATAACATTATCATTGAAAGACGAAAGGAAATCACCATATTGATACATGTTTAAATCCAATCTAAGCTTTCGGCTTACATAAGCCATTATCAAAGATGACAATTACTTTTCAATATATCAAACAATACACGGACGAAACAATAATGATAGTCTGTTTTTGTTGCATGAAAAATTTCAAAGCAACGACTAACTCGTGTATACGAGACGCGGAAGCGAAAATCGCGTCGCAGCTCGTGACGTCACACATGACCACGCGAGAGTGAAAACGAGAAGTATTAAGTATGGGAAGCCGTTGGTATAAACCAATGGCTTCTGTTATCAATTATAGGCATTTAAGAATATTTGTGGAGATTTCATAGTTTATTTTGTTCAGGTTAGGTTTCAACTGTTTTATGTATATAGCTTCAAGAATTTTTAGTTTTTGTTTATTGTTTTCATGTTTAAGTATAGTTGTGTTTTCAACAAGGATTTTCGGTTTGTGTATAGTGGCATGTTGTTTTAAATGCCTAAAAATGTTAGAGTTATCATTCAAATGTAGAGTCAAGCGTCGTGAAAGCGAGTTTGTGGTGTGACCAACATAAATATTATTTAATCCATCGGAGATAAATCTCCCAAAGGGCACTTGAATTTATAAACTATGTTGGTTTTTTTGCAAATCGATAACGGAGTGGGGAAGAATCATTGCGAATAATTAAATTCGATATACTAGATTTAGTGTAGTATATGATTAACCTAATTTTTTTTTTTGCTAGGATCTGTTGTAGATATATTAGTATTTACTAATTTTTTTAGTATATTTTCATCTTGTTTATAATTAGTATACGATATTGACTACGATATAAGAGATTAATATGTTTGGGATATATACACACGTGTGTATGTCACGAGAAGTATAAAGAGTCACCCCACCACGAAGAGTGGACGGAGTGATTCTCGGAAGTTCCGTCTACGAAATTCCGGAGTAGGAATGCTGAAGGTAGCATCTATCAGGTAAGTGCCAAACCATATTATATATGGTGATTTTTCTAAGCGTCGATTAGATGTAGTACAAGGCCGCATTTATGGAGCATCCAGTAAGGATCAAACTTCCAATTTCGACTGAATAGTCACTAATATATATATATATATATATATATATATATATATATATATATATATATAATAAATGTGAAGAACTGATTTATTAAGCCGACATTTATATTACTTACAACTTCATTATTTAGTGGATACTCTTATTTGAAATAAACACCCCATTTTTTTTAATTCCGTGTATTACGTTTCTCTTAACAAATAAAGCGTACCCACCCTCAGAAATCGAACCTGCGCCCCACCCCCATTTGTAGGAGAAACCTTTATTTTAATCTGGCGTGTTTTACAGCTCGGCTACAGCAAGCGTCACTGTTTAGCAAGGCTCTATTTTCCCACCTCAGAGCAGTTGACATGAAAATATTTCTAGAAAAGACAAATGGAAGACATGTCACGTCGGTGAGAAAGTGAAAGAAATCGAGTCAAATGTTGGAATCTTTTTATCGATATTCTCATTTTTGTTGTTGATAACCGAGGTTTTGTCAGACTTGCCGGAGTAGACATGGCCGTCAAAGCGGGGCTTTCGACTTCGATTGACTATAAAGGTCGTCCCCACCCCATATAATATACTCGGCTTATAAATGAAATTCAATGCACTGTTAAGATTAATGGTTAAAATTGAAGAAATATTAATATTGAATTACAAAGAAGATTCAGTCGGTTAAATTAAATCACTTGAGCGATCATATCACTTTCGATTTATGACTGGCTCGACAGAAGATTTTCCCGCTGTTGGTTGCCGTTTCTTTCTGCGGTAGAGTTGTTGCCAAGCAAGGTTATAGGACCCATTCTGTCCTGTTATTCAAATCATAGCCGAGGGATGAAGAGATAAAAGCCAGTAAAGTGCCATCACGTTTTTACACACTTATATATCTGCATGTCTCTTTTCGATTCATGACTGACTAGGCAGAAGATTTTCCCTCAGTAGGTTGCCATTTCTTTCTGCGGTAGACTTGTTGCCATCCAAGGCTATAGGACCCATCCTGTCCTGTTATTCAACTCGCAGTTGAAAGAAGAGATGGATTCTAACCTTTCCCAAGGGTCTTTGCGCGTAGCTGAATGTAACGAACTAGACTGGGATTCGATCTTCATCGTTATATATGACACTACACCGCACATAGTCCTGGGTTTGACGATAAACTACATCCGGCCGCAAGGCCTTTGTTTGGGAGATTGGAGGTTTTAGGAGCGTGGAACCACCTCTTAATTGCTGTTGTTCCCAGGTTCACTTTGACCCGGGATGGTAGCACCTGTTAGTGTCCCATCTATGGGTAAATAGTAAACCCCCCAAATATGAAAGTCTAATAATACATTTTTATAGTAAAAATACCAGCCACACGTCAGTATATTAAAAAAAATTACGACCGATACATATTTATAGTAGATTGACCAACAATAAATTTTATAGCAAAATGACCAACTATATATTTTATCTGTAGCTGAAGCCATAAAATTGTGTTCCAAATATTTTGATTTCGGTATTAAATAACCCATAGAAATGTTGATATGCCGGTAAGCAAAATGACCAACAATACATATATGTAGTTGAAGGCATACAATTGCGTTCAAAATATATTTAGTTGAAGCCATAAAAAATTGTGTTCAAAAATATTTAGATTTCGGCAACCCAAATAATGACCAGCAAAAAAATTCATAATACATAAAGATGTAGTTGAAAAAAATTGAAAAAAATATAATTACTTTTTTTTGTATAAAAAATAATAATTTTTAAATACATATTTCAAAATTAAATAAAAATAGAGATGTTGATATATTTTGAAACAAAATAAAATCAAATTTCATATTTAAGGCATTTACAATTTGTTCAAAATTGTTTAGTTGCCATATTTAAAATTCAGTTCAAAATATTTAGATTTCGGTATTAAATAACCCATAGAGATGTTGATATGTCGCTAAACAAATTCAACCACACTGCACATAACGGTTTAAATTAAATTTTAAATTAAATGCATGGATTTGAGGGGGAAAAAACAAGAGGAAGTCAAAAAGTTAGTGCTTTTCTGTATATTCGTTATCTCGCTATTTCATGAGTTGGAGTATTTTCATGATGTCAAGTTACGGTGGGACCACCTAACTCTACCTTTTCATACTGCTATCTCATTTCTTTTGGCACGTCAGTGTAATGTTATGTAATTATTTTACGTTTAGAAAAGCGATCTATAAACCTAATTAGAAATGTTTAATTAAACGGGAATAATTATTTTATTTGGGCAACTTTTTTGTTTTTACTTTGTCAAATTTAAATTTTGTACGGTTACGTCTTGTATCAACATGGCTTCCCGCTTTTAAAATTGTTTAATTGTTAAGAATATTTTACTAAGAGAAATCCCTCTTTCATTTTAATTTTATTTCTACGTTGAAACGTTCTCTGGAGCTTAATATACACTACATTTCAAAACATTGAAGCCTCCCCAGAATTTGTGTGGGATGAACTTGACAGGAGAGTGGGAGGGGGATTGAAAAAGAGCTCTTGAAAAAGAGCTCTTGGAGTCATTGAAACAAGAATGGAATCAATTATCAAACTTATACTTTGAGAAACTTTTGCAACAAATGCCAACAATTTGTGCTGCAGTAATCAAGTGTAAAGGAGGATATTTTGACGAGAGTAAAATTTTTTTTTTCTTTTTGTTATAATAAAATTTCTAATATAAAATCATGTCTCTCTCTTTATTTTTTTTTCTTCTAACCATGTGTAATATTTTTTTTTATTTAAAGTACAGGGTGGTCCTAAAATCTTGTCACCTCTTACTAAAAAGTAACGAGGACAATAGAAGAAAAAGTAATACAGTAATAGAAACACATGTACTGGATTCAGTTTAATCACTTTCATTGATGCTGTCACACATCGAAAAAGGTCTCTATGAACACCATCATTTTCGTGTACGCCATCTGTAATAGAAAATTATATTATTTGGTGGGTGACAAGACTTTCGGACCATCCTGTAAAATTGCCAACAGTTCATTTTTATAATACAATTACCAACCAATACGTTTTTGATGAAATGGCCAGCAATGCATGAAAATAAATTATCAATATATTTTATATCTACAAAGATCTCTCTCTCTCTCTCTCTATATATATATATATATATATTATATATATATATATATATATATATATATATATATAATATTGATAGTTCCCATTTAATGTTTTATCATCTACAAAAAGTATATCTAAAATATACGTTTACTCTAAAAGTATAAAATAATGTTTAAAATATCCAGTTGAAGGCATAAGATTGCTTTCAAAATATTTAGATTTTGACATTATATAACCCATGGTGGTGTTGATATGCCACTAAACAAAATCAGTCAACCAATCAATCAGTATTCTTTCGCTTGTGGAACTTTTCTTTTTTTTTTTTTTTTTTTCTTGATTTCCTGTAAACTACGATCTTCAAAAATTTAAATGCAACGTTAATTGTTGTCATCAATGTTTTTGAATCCTGTTCCTTTTTTATTAAGCAATAACCCTAGACTCCCCCACACCAAAACGTAATGAGAACAATACAAGAACAAGTACTACAAAGCACATGTACTGGATTCGGTTTATTCACTTTCATTGGCGAAATCAAGATCCTTAACATTTAAAACCCAATACCCTTCGTCTGTCACTTCAATGTACAGCGTGGTCCGAAAGTCTTGTCACTCCCTACCAGAACGTAATGAAAACTGAAGAACAAGTAATACTCTAATACAAAGCACATGTACTGGATTCTGTTTATTTACTTTCATTGACGCTGTCACACATCGAGAAGGTCTCTATGAGCACTATCATTTTCGTGGCAGCCATTTTAAATAGAAGATTTTAATATGTAACTCCTTATAACAAGACTTTCGGACCACTCTCTCTATTTTTTTTGTGGGGGGGACCAATTAAAAATATTACCATAGGTGGTCTCAAACTTTTGAACTGTAGCGTATATGCATACCAAATACAGATTTTCAATAGTATTGCTTACTTCGATAAAGTTGTACGACATAGTCGTATGAATTCCGGAATCCACGCCGGCTGCGTGATGCGATTGAAGGTAACATCGCGTGATTTCACGACGACTGGTCGAATGATGATACACGTCGATGAAACTAAGTCGCGTAAGCAATCAAAGGCGAGTAAGCGAAAGGTCGACACGGGGACAGAAGGGACCACCGAGGAAGACGGAGGTCTCCAGCAATGCAGCCCATGATGGGGCAATGAGATGTAGGTGACCTTTTTAATTAGCGGTGAAAAATAATCTCGGAAATTTGCGTGAAGAAACTTTTTCAGCCTTTGTCAAAATTTTTTCTTTTTTAAATCTGTTAAGTTCTCATTTTGTTGAGGTCAAAGGTTGTTTTATTTTAAATTTCTTACTTAAATTAAGATATAGTGGATTAAATCGTTGCTTGAGTAATCCAGAGTCATGGACTGTTTTTTTTTTTTTTTTTTTTTTGGGGGGTTTCACCGTTGTATCCAATTTTTTCATTATTTTTTTAGAGCTGTGTTCTGGCCATCCGCTATTTTTTTTTTTTTTTTTCAGTCATCAGCTAATAATACTCGTGTATCTGCATTGCCGGTGCACTGCGTACTACGTAGGAACCTCCGACGGGGTTGGAACCCCCAAAAGCTAGTTTGGGCATCGTTTGTTTGTTTTTTTTTTTTTTTTTATACATTTTTTTACTTTTTTTTTTTTTTTATAACTTATATTATTATTAATAATAAGCCGGTGCTTGCGACTCCAAACCTTTCAAAAGTGTTGGGGGGCATGCCTACTGCGGAGAGGGGGGGGGTGCTAATTTCAGTAGCACTTATTTTTTTTAAACTGTCATTTTCTTTCTGAACAATACTTTTAAATCAATTAAGAGGGTAATATATCTCAGTAAAATCATTTTTATTCAGAGATCATTCCCTAAAGAGGATCTCTAAATTTTTTTAAACTAATATTAAGTCTACGACTCGTAATTAAAATATATTTTTTTTAATCCCTATGATTTACATTTCTAGAAGGATAAAACCGAGAAAAATGATTGTTTTAAAATAAAAATATTTAAGGATTTCAGCACATGAAAAATTTTCCCGAAAACTGAAAAAGTTTAAGACAATCCCGTTTGTGTTGTGTTGGAATCTTTGTAAAACTTTTTTTCAGCGGAGATGCGACGGCGATCAATCTTTTCTACTAGGCGTTGTGTCTCCTAGTTTGGGAAATTTTTGAAATAGAGAGGGGAGCGCCGTATCAAAGTTACGGGCGGGGGTGCAAAGAATGCAAAAAAATTGAGTTCAATACCTGGCCGTAGTAGTGTGCAGAGGGCGTGACGGCCCCGGGCAACCATATCGAGAGGACATCCAAAAGAACAAAATAAAAAAACATTCAATTTTTGAAATTCTCTTAACTTCGTTGGGGATATGTCCTGGAAAGGGATATATTTGTTCGAAGTAGCAAGTGGTTGATGACTACTGTAACCAGGTAGGATAATCTAGCAGGTAACCGTAATGAACTGGTCCTCGTCGGAGTGGTAGGCAATAGGTGAAGACAATAGGCATAGAGAATAGGCGTCGTCCTGTACCTCCACATCAGTCTGTATTTATGGCTGACACCAGCCAATCATATTACTGTGAGGGGGAACCGAGGTGTATGCATATTCATTACATTATTTTCTTTTCTATTTGGCCATTTAAAAAATTTTGTATCTGTTGTAAAGTAGTTTTCACAGTGGAGGCTTGTATTTCACTAAGTCGGTCCTAAATTAGGTTCGACGTACAAAACGTTAGGAACTTGCAATAATAGTTAATGACGCAGCAATCTAGTTGTGATGGTTGATACTTCAATGTCCGACATCGACTGACTCCCTCAACTCCACTGAGCCCAACTGGCGACTGCTACTACTACTTATTATGTGTGGGAGAGTCTATTACAATAGAATAGGTAATGTTCTAGTATAACAGTTGGACAAGCGCCCTACAGTCCCACAAGTTGGTGTGAATGTGGATTTGATAAGCGAGACTGGAATAGACCACCCCTACCCACCCCTACTTGATTTTTAAGGAGTTGGGCCCGGGCATCACCAAACACCTGCAGATCATTACCTGGCCACAGTAGAGGGGACAAAAACTTGGAGAGTTGAGTTACTAAAGGGAGATAACTGAAACTAAGATATCTAAAAAGAGCATGGTACGTGGCATTAGAACAGTCTACAGCGCTCGGATAACAGTTACGTTACCAGACCAGTCATACCAACTGTACCAACGGGCCTCGGTGACGAAGAGGGAGCGAATTAGATTCATTCCGTGTTGGCACTCATGAGTTTCTCTTTTACTTATAGAACTGTTCCCCCACAAGCCATGACTACTATCCTCAAGCCACTCAGTTCAGAGCATTAAAAGCCGGTTCAAGCAAGGGTAAACAACGGGCCTCGGTGACGAAGAGGTAGCGAATTAGACTCGATATAGCGCCGCTCGACCACATATTCCGTGGATCCAAGTTTCTCGGATGAGTTCCACCACGTTGGTACAGCGTTTGCCTGATAACATAACTGCCCCGGTTTCAATTATTGGTAGTGGATGCGCACTGCTGATGAGTCCCAAATATAGGACGAAAAAGCCGTCCAGTGCTTCTTGCATTCTGTTGAGGTTTCTATCAGACTCGATGAATTAAAATATAAACATAATTATCTCAATTTATCTAATTTCTATCACTTGTGTGTGTGGATATATATATATTATGTGTGTGTGTGTCATTTGTGTGTGTGTGTGCGCGCAATTTTTATTATTAAATTGCATGGACTAGAATGCCAAATATAGGTGCTGCTGGGAATTTTATATTCAAATAAACGTTTTGCAGTAAATTTTGCTTGATATACATCCATCCCTCCAGTTCGGCCGCAGTCGGGCTCACCGAGCCAATGGAAACAATTCTTTCTTTAGCTGTATAGTAAGTGCTACACCAGGGCTACATACAGTTTTGAATTCAGAGTTTATTTCTCGGAGTTATCCTGTAGAGAAAACAATATGTATGAAGGTAAAAGACAATAGGAACACTGTATTATTAGCCGACGCGTTTAGTACAATGTGGACTTTTTCAAGGCAAAAACGAAATGAATTATTGAAAACAACGTTGCTATTATCAACGAACAAAATGTCCTTAGCAACCGGAAGAATTTAGTTATATTCATATTGTCAACTGAAAATTACGTCAAGTACTTTCACGCGTAGAAATATTGTTTTTATTGTGTTGACGGATTCAACCATTTTCTTTTGATTTCTTGATACAATTGTGTACGTTGGCTTGGGATAGTAGTAATTTTGTTAGGAAAGGTGATATTTGAGAGGGCGGGGAACCAGGGGAGTAGATTAATATTTGGATAATATTCAATGGCGGCACTTTCGAGGATTTTCTTTCTGAATGAGTTATTTTATTTTTTTATGAATGTAGCATTGTGGTTGAATTTATTTCTGTGTATGACTAGTGCATTAGTTAAGTTGTTTTTTTGTGGGGTCTCTTTTGTGCTCATAGATGTGTTTTTTAAAAATTTCTGCTTGTTTCTCCAATATATTGGAAGGAACAGTTTTGACAACTTATTTTATAAATGCCTGTTTCAGAAATATTATTGTTATTAGTGTATGCGTATCTGATAATATCCATAATGGTTGGAAGTTTTTGCGGTTATTTTAAGATTATTTAGATGAGATACGTTGCTTTGGTTAGTGAACGTGATGGAATTGGCCGGTAGTATTATGCATCTGTTTTCATGTAATTTATTATTACGGATTATTGTTTCGGTTGTATATTTTGTATGCCTTCTTGCGTTGTGGATGAAATGATATGGGTATTGTAGGTTTTTGAATGTGTTTTCTATGTATGTTTCTATTTTAGGTAAATATTGGGGGCTGCAGATTCTTAATGCTCTCAGATAGAAACCTATAATAATTCCAGATTTAATTTTAAAAGAGTGGTTTGAGTAGAAATTGATCAGGTCATTTTTGTTTGTAGCCTTTCTGTAAACGTCAAAATTGAGTTCTTTATTGTTTCTGTGTAACATGATATCTAGGAAGGGAAAAGTGTAATTGGTTTCAGTTTCAAAAGTGGAGTCTATTGTAGGTTCAAAGTTGTTGGTTAAGAAGATCAGTTAAATTAGTATATTGTGGATATATTAATATGTATCTGAAAGAGGAAGAATTTGGAGGCAAATGTATTTCAATGGGTCACTTTCTAGAAATTCTAAAAATAAACAAGCAAGAACACAGCTGAGAAGATTCCATCGGTAAACCAAATTTTTGTCTGAAGTTGATCATCTCATGTAAAGAAACATTACTTGATTAGCTGGCATATTTTTATGTTTTTATGTATAGGTAGAGGTAATTTAATTTTTTACTTTTGTTTGATGTGTTTTTTTTTTTGTTTTTTTTTTTTTTAGTAGATTTAAGCATTTTTCTATATGGACGTTTGTGTATAGAGATTTTATATCTAAACTAGCCATATATTTGTTTTAATGTCTGTTTTTTTTAATTTGTTTACGAGGTCAACAGAATTTTTTTTATGTGTGATGAACTAATAGTACAAAGGCCTAATCATTGCTACGTACAAATTCTATATATATATATATATATATATATATGAGAACGACACCGCACTTCCTCGAAGATACATAAAAGCCCTGAAAGAATTAGCTAACAACAAAAACATACATGTATTTGCTTCTGATAAGGGCGGAGGAATTATAATCATGGATAAACACATTTAACAATGGAAAATGAGATAACTAATTAACGATGATAACATCTATGAAAAATCCAAATCCTCTTGGAAATAAAGCTATAAAAGAAACACAAAAAAGTTGATAAAAATATATCAAAAAGATACTAAAAACCATTCACTTCTGGATAAAACTTACTAAATACCATCCTAAAACACCCATATTATTATGGATTACCAAAAACACATAAACCGAACATACCAATGAGACATATCATATCAGGGTGAGGCAGCGCTCCACGTAAAATAGACGGCAAACTAAGCAGAATTTTAACTCCACTCCTTGGCATTTTGTTTTCAATGAATTCATTTCAAATTTTTTTTTTTTTGAAAAAAGTGCTTTATTGGACATAAAACAGGTTGGCTAATAATACAGTTTTCTTATTGTCTATTACCATTTTTATATATATATATATATATATATATATATATATATATATATATATATATATATTTATTATATATAAATATATATATTTGTGATTTTCAAATAAGAAAAACTTTTGTTTTATCATTCAAATATAACTTTAATGTAATTTAAAACATTTAATTTAGATCAAAATTTTTGATGTTGACTGATTAAATAGGTCAATGTCTGATCTTTACCCCCTCCTTCCTCAATATTAAGTATTATAATAGAAAGAAATATAAAAATAAATTTTAAAACTCTCCCTTCCCTCTCAAAACTCGACCATGTCTCTCACACCATTACTTGCTACTTCTATGTGAACTTATATAAGCTTAATACTGCCCGTCAAAAGTGTAAATTTTAATTTCATTTTTCGTTTCACTTTTTGAAAGTGATGTCTGAAGATCCAGGGAAAAATAAGTCTCTGGTGAAATAAATTATTACAATGGAGCCAAAAATTCATGGTCTGTTTTTTTCTTTAAAATTAAAATTATTCACTCTTATTTCACATTGAGCTCTCAGGATTTCATTCTCCTTGGGATATCCAATCACGGATTACCAAGTTTTTTATTATATATATATATATATATATATATATATATATATATATATATATATATATATATATATGGTATAAAATGACAATTGGAAAAAAATCTTAGATTTTGGCGACGCGTTTCGTCTTCCGACTTTTTTCAAGGCAAAAATCAAATCGAAATGTTTTTGCTGTTATAGTTATATTAAAAATCCAAATTTAAAAAAAATAGACGCTTCTGTCTAAGCCTTTTTTCTGGTTAATGTAAATTATCTTTTTTAGTAAAAATTATTTTTTTCCATGTCAACAATATAGTTAAATTCCCAGATGAATTCTGTGGACAAGACAGATTGGTATAAAATGGCAATTGGAAAAAATTTTAGCCTTTTAAAAATCAGAAGACAAAAACGCGTCAGCAAAATTTAAGATTTTTTACAATTGTCATTTTATACCAATCTGTCTTGTCCACAGAATTGATCTGGGAATATATATATATATATATATATATATATATATATATATATATATATATATATATATATATATATATATTAAGAAATGGACAAGGTCCGACAATTTATTTATTAAAGACATTTTTATGTTTAACGTTGTTATTTATAGATACAAGTATTTAAACAAATGCTCTGTTTATGATAAACAGTATTAAATAACATTTACCGGCCTGAATGTCCGAGAAATTTTTATAGAAAATATTCGTCCTTTGACAGGATTCGAACCTGCATCCTATACGGAACTGTCATTTACGCTGACGTGCCTTAACCGACTCGGCCACAAAGGAGCGTTCGGTAGGCAAGGTCGAATTTACGCAACGTCCAGCCTGGTCAGTACCTAGATGGGTGGCCGCTTGGAAATACCAGGTGCTTTGAACTTAGATGTGCGGGTGTTGCAATAGACAAGGACTCGGAATTATTATTCTGAGGGCCGTGTTCCAGTTGGGTTCATTATATTTACTTATGTACAAATACCCTTAGGATAGGCATCCTTCCACCTCTTTTCCCCCAGCTATGGGTTAATTATCAGTAAATCATTATTATCTCCGAAAGATATTGTTACAATCTAAAACTATTTTCTGGTTTTAAATAACCTGAAAAAGGCTGATAAACCGTAGAAAACGAAATTTCAGAATTATTTACATTCTCTGGAATGTATAGAAACTACTGTGACTACAAAGTGGGGGATCAGTTTATTTATGAATTGTAATTTAGAATTGATCCCCCACTTTACATACATCTTATTTCTTGTTTATCAATTTCTAATTAGATATGAATACTCTTTTCTCCCCAGCTATGGGTTAATTAGTAAGACCTGTAACACTAAACCGTTATTGTCTCCCAAAGACAGTGTTACAATCTAAAATAATTTCTAGCTTTAAATATCCTGCAAAATGTTGATAATCCCCCCCCCACAAAAAAAACAACAATAGGTTATCTGGATCGAGACTCACCTGAAGAATGCTTAAGGCCGCAATGGCTGAAACGTCGTACTAATAATGGAAAAATAGAGTACACTAGTCCTTTCTACTTTGACTCCCTGGTGAGTACGGTATATGCAATTTTACACAGTTCAAAGGGTAAATAAGTTTTTTCAGAGTTGTAAACAAAGAATACTGAATCGTTACGTGATATCTGTCCTCTTATCTGGCAGATAATGCTGGACAATCTCCTGAAAGATGAAGAGACTTGAAGCAACAGAAATGTGGTTCTACAGAAAGATGCTGAAAATACCATGAGCCGAATATGTGAGCAACAGCGAAGTTTTGGAGAAAATGGAAACAAAAAGGAAACTTAGCTAAAAATGCATTCCAGAAGATAAGCTGAGTATCAAGAGATAGAAAAATTTTGTTAGAAAGAATACCGAACCTTC
This sequence comes from Acanthosepion pharaonis, assembly GCA_903632075.3. Lineage (NCBI taxonomy): Eukaryota > Metazoa > Mollusca > Cephalopoda > Sepiida > Sepiidae > Acanthosepion > Acanthosepion pharaonis. The sequence continues at coordinate 78,456 of CAHIKZ030003316.1, read as the reverse complement.
ACGTGATATCTGCCCTCCTATACGGTAGCGAATGCTGGACAATCTCCTGAAAGATGAAGAGACTTGAAGCCGCAGAAATGTAGTTCTACAGAAGGATGCTGAGGGTATCATGGACTTGAAAATGTGAACAACTACGAGGTTTTGCAGAAAATCGAAACAAAAAGGAAATTGATACTTAGTTAAAAAGTGTATTCCAAAAGCTAAGCTGAATATTTAAGAGGCAGAAAAAATTAGTTCGAAACAAAGGATACTGAACTGTTACGTGATATCTGCCCTCTAGTATGGCAGCGACTGCTAGACAATCTCCTCAAAGATGAAGAGACTTGAAGCAACAGAAATGTGGTTTGACAAAAATATGATGAGCATACCATGAATCGAACATGTGACAACGACGACGTTTTGAAGAGAATGGAAACAAGAAGGAAACTCATACGTAACACCAGGAAGAGGCAGCTGAAATTTTTGGGCACGTAATGATGGAGGACTTGGAAAACCTGATACTCACAAGACATATTGAGGGACAGCGGAAATCAGTACGTGACATACTTGATGAGCTTGTGTAACTGTATCCGGTTACCACCTCCTAATTTTCGAAACCGCTACTAGGGGACGCTTTCCGGACTATAAATATTCTGCGATATTTTCTCTCGTTCTCTTCTCATCTTTTTCTGCTTACATGTCAACATGTAAATCTCTCGTGGAGAACGCTCTTCCCTTTGGGAAACGCATGAAGAATAAACACGCACCCTTTGGACCATTAGCTTTTCACATTCATTTGGCGCACGCATTCATTTGGTTTTCACATTCATTTGGCGCACGCATTCATTTGATTTTCACATTCACTTGGCACACGCATTCATTTAGCATTCCCCTTCATTTAGCATTCCCCTTCATTTAGCATTCCCCTTCATTTAGTATTCCCCTTCATTTAGTATTCCCCTTCATTTAGTTTTCACCTTCGTTTGGCGCACACTTATAACACTTTATTGTTAGCACATTAATATTTCTTTGTACATATATATTGGTTCTTGTCCATTCTTTACACTTCTTAACGTGGACTCACATCCTGATTCCGCCATGTTGGTTGTGAAAATTTCAGGAGACAAACGTGTTTATCTCTCAACGCATACACCGGCCCGCAACAAATGGATGGTAGATCAGTTTGCGAGAAATAAAAAGACGACAAAACTTATTAAGAGCTATAAGATTCAGGAAGGTTTGGAGGGCCATAGTCGCCTACGTCCTGAAGGGACACGGCACATAAAAGAAGCTATAATATTATCTTACATATGCAAAGTATATGCTTCGATTTATTTGACCTTTCTAAGTGTTGACCTTCGAGAGAGTAAATTTAGGCCGTTGAGGAAAAGACATCGAATATCAATTTCAGTGAATGTAAAACAAACGGAAATATCAGGAGTTCGTTGTGATTTGTCAGTCTCAACGGACTTTTTTTTTTTTTTTTTTTTTTTGAAGTGATAAAACTCTTCATTTGCGGTCACCAAACTTGTCACTACTTACTCACTGATATTGCTTGCGTGTTGTCGATGTCACCGAACTATACAAAGGCCTGATTGTCGCGCTCCTTCCGCGGTTTTTTAAATCAGATATTATTGTCCTTATTAAGTTCGCCTTTCAGATAGGAATCTTCAATAGCTTCAACACTTCCTCATTCCTTCCTGTGGTAAGTCTAAGCAAGTTGTATCGATCAGAAGGATCAGATTATCCTTTAGGCTAGTCTAGTATAGGCTGCAGTCTGGGACCGGATTGTCCTTTAGGCTTGTCTGGGCCCGGATTAATCTTTAGACCTAGTCTAGTGTAGGCTGCAGTCTGGAACTGGATTATGCTTTAGGCTACTCTAGTGTAGGCTGCAGTCTGTGATCGGATTATCCTTTAGGCTAGTCTGGGACCGGATTATCCCCCAGGCTAGTCTAGTATAGGCTGCAGTCTGAGACTGGATTATCCTTTAGGCTAGTGTAGAGTATGCTGCCACCAAGTGCATGATTTTAATCTTTTCGATGTTACAATTTCTAAATAGTTTCATAAAACTGAAATGATACCAATATGGCGAATTCATATTTATTTGACTTTGCAGAAGCAAAGCAATGAAGAGAATATCTTAGTTTGTAGATAAAATATTTGATTTTAGTTCAGAATATTTAAATCCTAGAAATCTTTATAAAGTAGGGATATTAATTTTCTTGGTGCTATGACTTCGAAATATTCATAAACTGAATTGATATCAATATGGCAAACTCGTATTTATTTTGATTGTAAATCATTATTTAGAATTTACCCCTTTCATACGATAATGTTATATTTTAATGTAACATAATTTAAAATCAATCCACACATTTTAACATTAATAGAATCCATTTATACCATACGCTACAATATCGTCGACTTATTTTAAACGTTATATTTTAGAATTAATTTGTTTCTTTTTTTGGTTTGATAATATATTTTACCTTAATAATATAAAATTCTAGGCCCCGGACGATATCGTCGATTTATTTTAAATTAATGATATAGAACTCACCCGTTTTCATACGATAGTAGTAGTATATAAATTGTTTATTTATTTCAAATCAATATTTCATCCGTCCCTATATAGTTCAATTTAATATCCCATCCGTCCCTCCCGGTACCATTGATTTATTTTAATTGTAAATATGTAAAGTCAATCCATTCCATACGATAATAAAAACTTTAACAAGTTAAAATCTAACCACCTCAAACATATTAATTTTTTTTTGTTTTTGTTTTTTTTGATCGAGTAGTATAAGTTATTTTTGGAGGAAAAGACTACATTTTTAATTGGTGTGAAGCAAGCAATTTATATAATTCAGTTTGAAAGGGGGGAAAGGGACCCCCTCTATTTTAGTTAACAGCTAAATATATCGTTAAAATATTTTAATTGGGACAGAGCAAGCAATTTTGGACGCTTCTTTTTTTTTTTTTTTTTTTTGTATAAATTCTGTCATGAGCACTAGCACAATTCTTTACACGGTGGCAACCTGTAGAATAAGATAACAGGTCGGTGGTGGCTGTCTTAGCTGATATGATGAATAAGAACCCCGAAATCAGTGATGAAGATGGCTTTAAGCATTCGAATGTATCTTGCGAGATTGTTAGAATTTTGGTTATAATAAAAACCTGCTTTTAATTTTATTTTTTATATGGTTGGCCTTCCCGCTAACTTGGAGCATGTGCATGTAAATTTTGGTGCAAATCCGTCGAAAATTGCGGGTGTACATTCGTTACACACACACACACACACACACACACACACACACACACTGCCTTTTATAGATAGAGATTTAGCAATATGAAACTTTTTAAATGATAAATTATTTTTGGGGAGATATCACTTCAGAATAAAATGTTAGCCGTTTTCTTATAAGGAAACATTCTGCATTCATCACCTGAGCAATCAGTACTAGTCGAGTTCCTGGCAATCAGCCTGTGATCAAACTGTAGTATCTGTTCTCATCATCTGTTATGGTAAGCAGTTTTCTTACAAGGAAACATTTGGTATGGGTTTGCTTGTTTATTCACTTTGTTCTTTTGAAAATGAATATTGCATTCAGTGTGAAAGCTGTCATTGGGATAGGCTAAGCACTGCCATCAAAAATCAGATTCATGACTTTTAGGAATTTTAGAGCAGTGATCGTCTGAAAAAAAAATGAACAGAAATACTTAATTTCTGTAGGTTTTTGCTTACATTGTGACTTAGATTTGACTATTTCAAGAATAAATCCAAATAAAGTTGATATCTTTTATATTAGATATATTGAATGGAAAATATATTCAAACCAGAATTCTAATTATGAATCACAACAAGTAAAATATGCAATATTTTTATTCAATAAGTAAAAACCGTGTAAAAAAAAGAAAAAAACTGAAAAAAAGGACTACATAATGAATAAAATTTCTTAATCATAATTAATAAAAATAAAAAAATAAATGTGTATATCACACCATAATACTGTAGGTCAAAAATTACAAGACAAAACTACTTGCATTATTCGGACTGTTATCCTCATCTTCATTGCCATATTCACAACGTTTCATCTGTTGTACACTCCTACCTTCTTCAGGTGATTGTAATTTCGAATCGAACCCTTTATTTCGTCCACCGGAATAGATTGTTCTAGTTCCACATGCCATGCCTCTTTCGGGTGTCTCGGTTATTTCTCTTTAACTCAACTCTCCAAATTTTTGGTTCACCACTACTGTGAACTCAAAACTCTTTAGTCACTGGGTCTAACCAACGTCTTTATCCACTGGGCCATGTGTCCTCAAGAAGGCCGGCGCGTAAAACGGCCGAAACGTTGTGAAGATTTGATTATTTCTAGAATAAATCCGAATAAAGTTGATATCTTTTCTATTAGATATATTGTATGGAAAATATATTCAAACCTGAATTCTAATTATGAATCACCATAAGCAAAATATGCAATTTTTTCTTTTACTGTATTCAGTAAGTAAAAACCGTGTAAAGAAAAAAAAAAGGCTACACAGTGAATAAGAATTGTTAGATCATAATCAATAAAAATTAGCAGTATATAACCCCATAATGCAAAAAAATAATATAAAACAAAAATAGACAAAAGTGTCTATAATACCATAATACTATTGGGCACAAAGAAGATAAAATGTTTTAAATTTGCATTGTTTATTGAAAATCACATTAAAAGTATCGCACTGTATAACATATAACATCATAATCTAGCTAAATTGTTCTGTATAATTTCCCTTTGAAATAAATGAAGATCTTATTTGATAGCACAATGATTTAGTAATAATGTGCTTGTCATGCATATTGTCTATATACAATTTGTAAAGCTTCAAAAAATTGTAAATTTTATAAGGCTGTGCTTTAAGGCTTTCACTGGTTGCCGGAATGAAATTTCAACGTTCCAATTTTGAACGTTTTCAGTATTTGCCCATAGCTAGGAGCCTAACAGGTGCTACAACCTCTGGTTAGGGTGGGCCTAGGAACAACAGCAATTAACAAGTAGTTCCATTCTCCTCAAAGACTCTAATGTAAAAAAATTAAAAAAAAAGGCGACTCAATGAATAAGATTTGTTAGATCCTTTCTTAGATAATAATTAATAAAAACCCAAAATAGATAAAAGTGTATATAACACCATAATACTACTGGGCATAAATTATAAGACAAAATGTTTTAAATTTGCTTTGTTTATTGAAAACCGCACTAAAACTACTGCACTGTATAAAATATTACGTCATAATATAGCTAAATTGTTGAGTATAATTTCCGTTTGAAGTAAATGAAGGTCTTATTTGATGACACAATGATTTAGTAATAATAATAATACAATTTGTAAAGTTTCAATAAATTATATATTTTATAAGGTTTTCACTGATCAGAAATTCCAACACTTTTGAACCTAAACTTAATCTTTAAAAGCATTTCCTCAAAAAACGCTAAGATACATTGAATGGAAAATGTATTTAAACCAAAATTCTGATTATGAATCACCACAAGCAAAATATGCAACTGTGTGTTTTTTTATACTGTATTTGATAAGTAAAAGCTGTAAAATGACTACTGAATGAATAAGATTTGTTAGATCATAATTAATAAAAACAAAAAAATAGCAGTATGTAACACAATAGTATTGCTGGGTACAAATTATAAGACAGAATGTTTTAAAATTGCATTGTTTATTGAAAATCACACTAAAAATATTGCACTGTATAACATATTACATTATAATCTAGTTAAATTATTCAGTATAACGTCCCTTTGAAGTAAATGAAGGTCTTATTTGATGGCACAATGATTTAGTAATAATGTGCTTGTGCTATGCATTTTGTCTATATACAATTTGTAAAGCTTCAAAAAAATTATAAATTTTATAAGGCTGTGCTTCAAGGCTTTCAGTGGTTGCCGGAATGAAATTTCAATGTTCAAATTTTGAACCTGTTCACTATTTGCCCATAGCTAGGAGCCTAACAGGTGCTACAACCTCGGGTTAGGGGTGGGCCTAGGAACAACAGCGATTAACAGGTGGTTCCAGTCTCCTCAAAGACTCTAATGTAAAAGATTAAAAAAAAAGCGACTCATTGAATAAAATTTGTTAGATCCTTTCTTAGATCATAATGAATAAAAACAGAAAATAGAAAAAAGTGTATATAACACCATAATACTACTGGGTACAAATTATAAGACAGAATATTTTAAATTTGCATTGTTTATTGAAAATCACACTAAAAATATTGTTCTGTATAATTTGAAGTAAATGAAGGTCTTATTTGATGGCAAAATGATTTAGTAATCTTTAAAACTTTCATTAATCACTAGAAGGAAATTCCAATGCTCCAATTCAAAACCGGCCTGGAGAGGTTTGAGTTCCATCAGGCTATCTTCTCCAAGAAACACCACTTCTATTGCAACTGCAGTACGCATGGTGCCCCTACAACCCTATAGTTCGCGGCATAAGAAAAACCAAAAATAGCTAAAAGTGTATATAACACAAGAATACTTCTGGATCAAATTGTAAGACAAAATCTTTTTAATTTGCATTGTTTATGGACAGTGACACTAAAACTACTGTATAACATGTTACATCATAGTATAGCTAAATTGTTGAGTATAATTTCCGTTTGAAGTAAATGAAAGTCTTATTTGATGGCACAATGATTTAATAATAATAACACAATTTGTAAAGTTTCAATAAATTATAAGGTTTTCACTGATCACCGGAATGAGATTCCAATGCCAATATTTGAACCTAAACTTAATCTTTAAACTTGTCTACTCAAAAAAAAAAAAACAGTAATGATGTGGAAAAAATGTTTTCTAACATTATTTATCATGTGAAACTTCAACTTTAAAATTGCGTGCAAAATCGGCCTGCCCTAATACCCAGCAGTTAGCGCTGCTTTCTGTTGGAATTTATAAAATACCTACACGCAAGCCACCTATCTGTCACTGGGTGGCATGTCGCTAGCGTTTACTGCTGTTGGTCCGCTGGCTAGCGTGTTCGTCTCAGCAATGCTAACACTGGCGGATCGCTAGCTGCCACCTGAGGACCGCTGGCGTTGCCACCGCCAGCAGGCCAATAGCGGCTTGCGTGTAGGGATCTTTTAAAACAATTTTTCAGGAAAATTGGTTTCTCAAATCCAGGAGCTGCTATTGCCTTTTCCAGTATTGACGGGGGTTTCCTTCCTTGCTTTTTTGTTTGAGGTAATATTGAACGTCAGCGTCTTGATTATATCATTATTTTCTCTACGCGTTAAATGTGCTATCCATTTTAGTTGTTGCCCTTGTTGGAAGTCTTCAATTGTTATGATTCCTGTTATGTGATAGAGTTGTGTACCTACGGCCTTCACTTACTCGAAGTGATTCTTAATCAGATGATCAAGAATCGCTTTCTGCCTTCTATCTTTATGGCTGATGCTAACCTCCAGGAGATTGACTCGTTACGACATGAAGTGTAAAGATTATATCGAATCAATTGGTAGGTCTACTGATAGGAAAGTTGGTTCACTGTGTCGTTTTAGACATTTTTTTTCTCCCCAGAATATATCTTACATATCAAGATGTCTGAAATTCGTCAGTGATTCAAATATTGTGGTCGCATAAGGTTTGGTGCTTCTGCTATATATTTAGAGATTCTTAGTACAATTCAAAGAAGAATCTACAATCTTGACCTGGTATTTCGGCTTCTGTCACTTTCCCATCGTCGTAATGTAGGTTCCCTGTGTCTTTTTTTACTAAATACTTTCTTTGTAATTGCTCTGACGAACTTTGCTCTATGGCACCTAGACTTTATGAATTTGAGCGCTGTACTAGATTGGCGGTGAGGTCTCATCATTTTACATTTAAAATCGATAGATGTAACCGTAAGTTCTTTGCTAACAGTTTCTTTTCTCGCCTGTGGAACTTTCTTCCGGTTTCTTGCTTTTGATCATCAAAGATTTAAATGCAATCTCAATCGTTATCTAGTTTTCTTGATTCCTCTTCTTTTATTGTTCTCTCTCCTTAATTTTTTCTCCCTCAATACGCGCCCCCCTGGTCTTAGTGACTCATTTGCCTTGCTTCAGGCAAAATTGTCTTTTTAAAAAGTGAAAAAAAGAAAGTAAGTTTACTGAATAATAATAACAAAAACAATCCTAACAATAACAGCAATCATAACAACAACAATAGCAATCGTAACAACAACAATCGTAATAACAGCAATCGTAATAACAACAACGCCAATCGTAATAACAACAGCAATCGTAACAACAACAATCGCAATAACAACTACAATCGTAATAACAACAAGAGCAATCGTAACAGCAATCGTAATAACAGCAATCGCAATAACAACAACAACAACAACAATCGTAATAATAATGGATTACTAAAATACATGGAAACAACAAAGGATCGAATGATAGCTCAAAAGAAAATAAGCCATTTATTTTACATGGCTGACTTAAAGTTGTATGTTAGGAATGACTGTAGGCTGGAAGGTCTCCTGAAAACAGCAAAATGTTTCAGTGATGACATTGGAATGAAATTCGGTTTGGATAAATGTGCTAAAGCCACAATTTTACGGGGATCACTTATAAGTACCTTGCTGTAAATGCAAGGTCTCGGGGAACTTTTGTTCCTTGCCCGGGTGCACGCGCTCGGGCTCCCCACATTAAACCGACCTTGTGTGACAACCTGATCTCGTGTGTGTGTGTGTGGGGGGGGGTGAGTAAATACAAAGTACCTTGCTGTAAATGAGGATGAAGGAATTCACCATAAAAATGAAAGAAATAGTGTGAAAAGAGTACTATAGAAGGGTGCGACTGATATTAAGAACTGAATTGAATTCTCAGACCAGAATTATGACCATTAATAGCCTTGCGATCCCAGTGGTGCAATCTAGTTTCACCATCTTGAACTGGACTCTAAATGATATCAGGCGAATGCATTCTAAGACAAGAAAGCTTTCTAAGCATAACATACATCATCCAAAGGCTGATGCAATCTGTTTATTCATACTCCGTAAAGAAGATGGAAAAGTCTTATTCAGCTAGATGTGTCATACAAGACAACAACTATTGGCTTACTAATATATATGGAAACAACAAAGGACTGGATGATATAAGTAGTTAAATAATACGAAAACAGAAAGAAAAGATATTCAATCAGGAGAGAAGGTTGTAAATACAAACGAGATTTACGTTTAATAGATTCTGTAGAAAACCAAAACAGAATCCAACTGTTGCTGCAAAACATATGGAAAAAGCCAAGAGCTCTTGAACAGATGAAACAACGCTGGCAAGACAAATCTCTGCATGGCCAATATCCAGAACGAGGCTAATAAAACCGATGTTGATAAAGTTAACACTGATCGATGGTTACGAGCATCTGAATTAAAGGCGGAAACGGAAGGCTTTATTCTTGCAGCGCAAGACCAGAGTCTTTTCACTAGGAACTTTCAGACAAATATCATACATAATAGTGTGGATCCAAAATGCAGGTTCTGTGACAAATATCAGGAGACTATAGACCATCTAATCTAAGGACGTTCTATACTTGCGCCAAATGATATATAAAAATCGTCACGATAGAGTGGGGCCATATTTACACTGGACAATGTGAAAACACTTTGGAAAAGATTTTAATAAATACTGGTATGTACAAAACCCAGCAGCGGTTACAGAAATAAGACATCACAATTCTATGGCATTATACTATCTTTACAAACAGACTGGAGCAAATAGACCGAACATAATTGTCAAAAACCGAAAAGAAAAACTCGCCTAACAATTGATATGGCTTGCCCAGCGGACTGTAACATAATAACCAAGGACTTTGGGAGGTGATCACAGTTTGTGTCACCTTTGGAAAGTGTCCGAAAACAATGCCACGGAATTTACCCACGTCTTGTGAGTGGAATTGGCTAAACGAAACTGTTTACCCAAGGGGAAATTGGGTAGACGAAACTTTTAGGATGCCATCGATGGTTTTGCTAGCACGAAGTCATCGTGGCCGAGCGTTTGGGCGAACCGGTTTTGCTCAGACTGTAGATCACGAAATAGGGAGGAAATAAGTGGAGGAAAAGAAAGAGAAAGGATAAGGCACTCTCTGCCAGAAACTGTAACTAAGGTCCGCTCAGTAAAGTTGTAGTAGGTATTTATCCGTTCCCCGACGGTGATGTGATGTGACACAGGGCCGGGTTTAATGTAGGGCAAAACGTTGTAATAAATATGGCGACAAAGATGAGGACAACAGTCCGAATAATGTAAATAGTCTACATAATACCTCATCTCAGAAATATAGACAGATACTGAAGGGCCGAAACGTTGTAATAAATATGGCAACAAAGTTGAGGACAATAGTCCGAATAATGTAAATAGTGTACATAATACCTCATCTCAGAAATATAGACAGATACTGAAAGGCCGGAACGTTGTAATAAATATGGTGATAAAGATGAAGACAATAGTCCGAATAATGTAAATAGCGTACATAATACTTCATCTCAGAAATACAGACAGATACTGAAAGGCCGGTACGTTGTAATAAATATGGTGATAAAGATGAGGACAATAGTCCGAATAATGTAAATAGTGTACATAATACCTCATTTGAGAAATATAGACAGTTATAATTTCTTGTTTAACAAATTCTGATTAGTTATGAATCCACCTTTTCTCCCTCCAAATATGGATTAATTAGTAAGACTTGTATCGCTAAACCATTATTTTTTAAAAAAAAAATTCTTAAAATCTAAAGAGAACTTTTTTCTTGCTTTAAATTCTTTGCAATTTGTTAATAAGCACAAAAAATGAACGAATCACTCAGTCTAATGAGGAATTCTGCCTTTTCGGCAGAGGGAAGTTTTCATTGGTTGAAATTATTTCTTATTTTATTTTTCTGTCGGAAAACGAGGTTGTATTAGTTATTTTGTAAGGGTTAAAGTAACTGATACCGATAGCGTCTTCTGTCTTAAGAGATGTTAGAATCAGTAGGGAGTTGGCATGAATTCTAAAATCACTTTAATTCGCAAGAGTTGCAGTAACTGGGGATAGTTAATAAAAAAAAAGATCAAGTTGACAAAATGGAAATTGAACCCTTCACTTATTAGATACAGGAGAGTCGATGCGGAATGAAGTCGCTGAGCCGATTAAATACTAACAGGTGCAGACCAGTAATAATACGGAACTTCAAGCCTTCATACATAATCTCGAATTTTATTAATACCAGTACTCTCGTTCAATGTGATACGTTGGACCTTACAGTCTTGTGTGCGATGTCTGAGAGACTGACCAACTCTGCTTTTCATGAGCGCTTTTATATTTTTTTATTTTTTATTTTTTGAATGGCTTCTGTCCGGTATTTCGTTGGCCACACTTGCAGAATCCCAGATTAGCACTGCACCTGGCTTGCTGCGGTCTGGTGTGAAATTGTGTGAAATGCCTATTCCGGTATAAGACTTACAGACATTAAGGCCAGAAACAAATCTTAGCCAAAAGGCAGATAAGCGATATCCATGACCTCGTGCCAACCTCGGGGTTCTTGATAGGCTCCAGAGGCGGATATGCAATATAATTGGCACTGTTCTCGCATCTCGTCTACAGTCACTTTCTCACAGATACGCCGTCACCTCTCTCTGTCTGTTTTAAAAATACTTTTATGGCAATTGTTCCGAGGAGCTGCATTCGCTGGTTCCCAGACTTCATGAGTTCAAGCGCCCTACGAGGCTGGCATCCCGCTCTCCCCCTTTCAATGTCGAAACTCCTAAATGTAGCAGTCTCTTCTACTCCAATAGCTTCATGTCTCGCACCTCTCGCCTGTGGAACTCCCTTCCCTATTCCTGTTTCCCTGTGAGCTATAATCTCCAACTATTCAAATGTAATGTCAATCGACATCTCCAGTTGCCTTGATCTATCATCTATCCTTCTCCTCATCCTTTCCTCTATCACTCCTATCTGATCTTGCTCCAAATCTTCTGTAACCCCTTGCGTCCTAGTGGCTTCTCGCCTTGGTGAAATGCTTAAAAAAAACACATAGCTCAGTATTATTCATTATTTGGGTTCTACTATAGAGCAATGTCTAGCAGGTGTGTCATGTAGAACAGTTGAAGTCCAGAAAATATTAGCTGGATTTTATAATTTTATATATATATATATATATATATATCCTGGCGAGGATGTTATCCCTGCTGAAATCTACAAACATGGAGGGCATACACATTGTAAGCTACTGCACGATCTGTTCGTTCAAATTTGGGGATCAGGCCATGTTCCTCAGTACTTCAAAAATGCCTCCGTGCAACATCTCTACAAGAAAAAAGGTCTTGAAACAGTATGCGATAACCATAGATGCATTTCTATGATGTCTATCAGCGGAAAAAATTGGCGAGGCTCATTCTCAACATAATTATAAAACACATTGTCGGCGCCATCTACCCTGAATCTTAGTGTGGATTTCGATCCGGTCGTGACACTATTGATTTTTGCCCTTCGTCAGGTTGCAGAGAGGGTTTGTGAGCGAAACAAGGAGCTATTTATGGTATTTGTGGACCTTAATAAAGACATTGATACTGTAAACAGAGAAGCACTCTGGAAGGTTCTGCAGAAACTTGGTATTCCTGACATGTTGAATGTCATCATTTCATTTCATATCGGTATGCAAACTAGTATTATATCTGATGGTTAACGTTATGATCCATTTGATGTCACTAATGGAACTAAGCAAGGCTGTGTCATGGCGCCTGTTTTGTTTGTGCCGTTCTTCTCGTTAATGCTGAGGTATGCTTTTCGGGATACAAAAACTGGCATTAAATTTCATTTTCGAACTAATGGAGGACTGTTTAACCATCAGCAGTTTAAGTCCCAAACACTTCTACCTACCAATATTATACGAGATCTACTTTTTGCAGACGACGCTGCTCTTGTAGCTAACTCTTTAGAGGAAGCTCAAGATTTACTCAACCGCTTTTCTGCGGCATTCAAGGCATTCGGACTTACTATCAGCATCAAGAAAACTGAAGCCCGACATCGAAGCCAATTAGAGGTGTAAAGCAGAGACCCCCTGTTCGTAAGTTTCTCGAGGTCTCTTTGTTGATGGAAAGAATCTCAAGAATATGGAGTCTTTCAAATACCTTGGAAGCGTGATGAATTCAAGTGCATCAGCGCTTCCTTTGGTTCGCTGCGTCATAGGTTTTGGGACGAAAGGGGAATAAAGCTTTGCACAAAATCCAAGTGTACAGAGCTGTTGTTTTATTTATCTCTTTTGTATGGCTCTGAAACTTGGACACCTTATAGTGATTTCCCAAACGTAGCTTGGATATGGCACAAGGCCGAAAGTAAGGGGCACCCAGTGAGGATCGAACTCATTACTCAATCGTAATTGTTCTAGCGAGACATGCTTGCTAACCATTACACCGCCTTGAGGTGCCCAACTTGGACACCTTATAGATGGCACATTAATCGATTAGATGTCTTCCATAAAGACTCTCTCCGTACAATCTGTGGCCTGACGTTTGATGATCGAGTGTCAAATGCCGACCTTTTTGAGAAATGCAAGATTGGTACTATTGAAACCTTCATAATGCAATCACAACTACGTTGGGCTGACGATGTGGCAAGGATGAGTGATGATCGCATACCAAAAGTTCTTATCTACAGTGAACTTCATGGTGGTCATAGAAATGTTGGTAGACTTTGGCTCAGGTATAAAGATAAACTGAAGAGCAGCCTTTCTTGCGTCAAAATTCCATTCAAGAACTTTGAAGAGGTAGCTATGAAGAGATCAGAGTATCGTTCTTGCTTCCATTCAGATCATCATCAAGGAGTAAGCATCAGTCGACGACGTGAAAGACGATAGCAAAATAAGACAGCTAACAGAATTCCTCCTGCACTTGGATACAAGACATTCTCCTGTACTGTTTGTGATCTTTTGTGCAATTCTCGAGCCGGTCTCAAAAGTCATGCAGACAATTATTTCGTGGTCGTCGGGACCTCATACATCGAACTCGATGGGAGAGTCCATCAATCCATCTATCTATCTAGTTGGTATAGATGGAATAAAATTCTGGTAACCAAAACCACTATTTTTTAAAAAACGGGCTCAATACAAAGTAGAGCAAATACTATTTATTAAAAAATTATAACATAAGCATGTTATAACATCATTGCAATCAACACCATCACTTAACAAGACAAGTGTTGAAACAACGGCGATTTTCGTAACGATATCATAACATCCTTATGTTATAATTTTTTAAATATTATCTTATATATATATATATATATATATAAAACTAAATACAATCAGCTTAATCGTCCTCAATAACTCTTCTCTGTCAACTTCATTGTATATCAATTTCAATGTCCTTTTGAAAGTAAAATTTTATGTTGGTTTCACAAAAACATTATTAACAAGATTTACATTACATATGTCAGATTCAAGTTCTGTTGTACAATATTTAAAGAAACATTCCTGTCCACATTCATGTTTTAGAGAAATATTAATTGATAATACAAGTATACTCCACCATGAAAAAAAAAAACTTCGAATTCTTGAAATCTCTATATAAGTTTAATTATGGGTATAGCAATAATGTTTTAAAACGTTTATAACTTCAATGTTTTAAAATACTTAAATTGTAATTTAAAACAAATATAAATTAAAGTTACCTCCCTTAGATAACAGTTAATTTTTAAACTAACTGTAACGGAGCGCGTTCATACGTTTTCATAGTTACAACAGAGCGGGTTTCATACGCATGTACAAAAAAATCACAACTATGAATTTAATATATATATATATATATATATATATATATATATATATATATATATATATATATATATATATATATAATTAGACACACACACACACACACACTAAATGAAGTTGTCGGATCCACATACGTTGAAATTGTCGGGAGAGTACGTCATATATATAAATTCTACATACTACGTGTGAAAGCACGCGCGATACCCTGTCCTCGTAAGCCAACCAGGGGAGGTAACACAGTTTCGGTGGCTACGGTGAGACTGCCACCTCTGGCGCTACTAGCAGCTTCTGCCACCGGAGAGGGTATTGTTTTGTAAATATTTGTGTATATATATATATATATGTGTGTGTGTATGTATGAATATATATGAAGTTATAGTTATTTCAACGAGAGAGAAGTGTATATACATATATAAATAAAGAAAAGAGAAACCGCAAACGTTTTTGGCTTTAATGTGGCGTAATGTAAAGGAGGGGGGAAGAGAAGGGAAGGAAAAAAAGAGAGGGGAAAAAGAAAGAGGTTAAAGAGAAAGGAGGGGAAAAAGAAAGAGGTTAAAGAGAAAGGAGTGGAAAAAGAAAGAGGATAAAGAGAAAGGATGGGAAAAATGAAAGGAGAGGGTTAAAGAGAAAGGAGGGGAAAAATGAAAGGAGGGGGGAAAAGAAAAGAGAGGGGTAAAGAGAAAGGATGGGAAAAATGAAAGGAGGGGTAAAGAGAAAGAAGGGGGAAAGAAAGAGGGGTAAAGAGAAAGGATGGGAAAAGAAAGGAGAGGGGGAAGAGAAAGGAGGAAAAAGAAAGGAGGGGTAAAGAGAAAGGAAGGAAATAATGGGAGAGAAAGGATAAGATAAGCAAAGGAAAAAGAAAGACGATATGAGGAATCATTAAAGAATGCAGTCTTGAAGACTCCCCGTCTGAGACAGGCCAATGCCATCGGCTTACTTTTTTCTCACGGGTGCGAGTCTTATCTCAAACGCGATTAATTCTCCGCTTTCACAACCAGAAGACATATGAGACAAAAGAACACCGGGTGTTGAATTTGGGTGGTTGGTGGAGCGGAAGAGAATTCACATTCAAAATGGGTGTGGCTCATTTCTTGCTTCTTAAACTGACGATCCTGTGTCACTCGAGCCTTTCACTAATCACGAATTAAATCGTCAAATAGACACACACGTGTTTGCGTGTGTTCAGCAAATATATGTATGTATGTATGTTGTTTTTTTTTTAACAATAAAAAAATTAAATTAAATTAAAATCTTCAGACACACTGCGTTGTATATTAATATTCTTTCGTTTTATTATTTTTTATATAAAATATATATATTTTCATATATATATATATATATATATATTCATATATATATATATATATATATATATATATATATATATATATATGAATAATTTAAATTATTAAGTCTATTTATTTTAGTTTTAATCCTTTCATATGCACGAATTACTTTCTTGGTAGGTGTAGAAAAATTCATAATTTTTTTTTTTTAAATAATTTTAATTTTCCCAAGTGCTTTCAATTTCTTCTGAGACTATCTTCAGTAAAAAAAAATTAACATCCAGATAAAAAATAAAATAATTATATACAATGCAAAATTTAATACAACCAATAACAACTCTTCTCCATCAATTAGCGTCTTACAAAAGAGCAACATCGTATATCATTTTAAATGTCCTTTAAGAGATTGCATCTCTGATAAAAATGTTAATACGTATGTTGGTTTTGCAACAACGACGATGACGAAAAGGCTCACGTTTCACTTGAACGATCATAGCTCAATCTCAGAACATTTAAAGGAACACTCATGTCCATATTCACAGTTTAGAGAGATATTAGTGGAAAATATATCAGCGCTCTATCAAGATAATAATAATCAAGCCTTAAAATTCTGGAAGCCCTTTATATAAGAATCGCTGCCAAATATAAATAAAATCAACTACGCAAATAGCCGCAATATTTCATATAATAAATACTAAATTAAAATACTACAATTAAAAAAAGTCTTTTAAAAAAAACCCCAAAAATCTTTAAAAAACAAAACAAATATACCTTGCGAAGAGGAAAAATATTTTCAATTTACGGTGTTATGTAACCCCTGAAGTGTTATATATATATATATATATATATATATATATATATATATATATATATAATTATTTATATATTATATGCGCGGTACTTATTAGAAAGCGCTCAATATCAGAGATAGAGCTAACATATTTGGTTGGATAGATGTGAGTTTGTGACCCTGGGTTTCACGCTTTAGCGATCGTCAGACAAATTGATTAATGTTTTTAAAAATTTGGGTTTATGTAGATTGCGTGTATTGGTGTTATTGTGGAAGTGGTGGGGGAAGTTTCGTCGTTTTGTCATTCATCGTACTAACGCAAACATCGATGTATGCAGACACATATACACACTTAGTCGTCCGTCGGGACTCATATATATATAAACATATGTGGGCAGTTTCGGCTATGACACATGTATGTATGCGGAAGCCTAACCCTAACCCCTTTGGTTATATATATATATATATATATATTTGCTGCATATTTTCATTCAATCATTCTTGCTTAAATAAGTTTAAATAATTTAGACGTATTTCGTTTCCCTTGATGAAGTCCATCAGTGGACAAAACGCGACGAATATATATATATATATATATATATATATATATATATATATATATATATATATATATCCAGGTAAGATGAGAACGAATAGAGTAAAATTCTAACGTTCGTATCACTTAATTTAAAAGAGGGCTCAATACAAAGTTGAGCAATATTATGTTTGAAAACATTTTCCTAAATGTAAACCTCTTCGTTTTTATGCGTTTCTGCTAAATATTTTACTAAGTTACAGCTGCACCATTTAATCTTGAAAATCATAAACTTACACGACAATAAAATTTCAAACCAATTTAATAATCTGAGTCATAATACGCATTCCAAGGAAAATATTGTTAAGTATGCTGGCCAATGTAATTGTAGGATTTCTGACCAATGCCCATTGTTAAACAAATCTTTAACTAAATCTCTTGTTTATCTTTGTTCTATCTCTACAATAGAGAATCCGATGCTTGAAAAATTCTATATTGGTAGTAGTAAGAATTCTTTCAAGACTAGGTGGTATCAACATAAGTTGTCTTTCGCCAATAATACTTATAGAACTAATACATCACTTGCTAAATAATTTTGGAGCTTGAAAGGTGAAATGGCAAAGACATGTAAATCTTTATATGGACCCTGTTTTCTGTGTTGAAAATTGCAAATTATCAGGTTCTTTTATAAGAATGCTTTATTAAACCAAAGATCTGAGTTAACCGTAGATTGTAAACACAGTCTACCTTTTACCTTACAATTCAGTTAGACTTGGAAATTGACAATGCTTTTTCTTAGATTTTAGTTGAACTGTGTTGCACCATATATGATTTATCTTTCTCTTCTTAAGATTAATTTGTATTTAATATAATTTTGTATTAATCTCCTGGTAGTATCAATAACATATTGTACGGATGTATTGGTATTTGGTTGGTATTTTTGGCAATTTGCTAACATCTTATATAAAGAATCTAACATCTTATATAAAGAATCTTTAGTCAACAATTGCATATTAATTTACCAAGTAAGTCTATACGTCTAAATTTGTTACTGTTTTCTTAAAGAAGCTATTTATTTATAATCTTTTTAATCCAGGTAACCCATATAACTTGTTTAGAATTTTGTTAAATTATCACTACATTTTTTTTCTTAGGAAATGACATTGTCCAAAATACAATATGTATCAATTTACATCCGCTCCTGTTTAACGTCTGTTGCTTCCACTGACTGCAAATCTACGGGTCATGATCCATTTATGAAAAATGATTTCTTAATTTTTGCTTCTTCCTTTAGTTTAAATTAAACTTAAGTCATATTCAGTTGGTTGATCTGAATAAAGCCCACAAAACATATTATATAATCATTGTCATTAAAGTAATAAGTCAAGAATGATTCATTTGATAACGAACTGTTGACTTCGACATCCAGTCTGGAATATATATGGTCGTTCCTTGTCATGGTAGAGGGCTTCCGTGTGCCAGTGATTACAAGAGCGGAGTTGTCTGAAGTTTTAACTCCTGTAGGATCATCGGTGGCGCTATGGTTGAGGAGGAGGTACCAGACTGATTTATTTTTTCCTTTTTTTTTTTCCCTTTTTTTTAGTTTTTCCTTAGTTTTTCCTTTTTTTCTTTTAGTTTTTTTCCTGTTTTTTTCTTTTAGTTTATCCTGTTTTTTTTTTCTTTTAGTTTATCCTGTTTTTTTTTCTTTTAGTTTATCCCGTTTTTTTTCTCTTAGTTTATCCCGTTTTTTCTCTCTTAGTTTATCCCGTTTTTCCTCTCTTAGTTTATCCCGTTTTTCCTCTCTTAGTTTATCCCGTTTTTTTCTCTTAGTTTATCCTGTTTTTTTCTTAGTTTATCCTGTTTTTTTTAGTTTATCTTGTTTTTTTTTCTTAGTTTATCCTGTTTTTTCTTTTAATTTTTCCGTTTTTTTTTCTTTTAGTTTTTCCGTTTTTTTTGGGTTTTTTTCTTTTAGTTTTTCCGTTTTTTTTTTCTTTTAGTTTTTCCGTTTTTTTTTCTTTTAGTTTTTCCGTTTTTTTTTTTTTTTTTTAGTTTTTCCGTTTTTTTTTGTTTTTTTTTCTTTTAGTTTTTCCGTTTTTTTTTTTTTTTTTTTTTTTAGTTTTTCCGTTGTTTTTTTTTTCTTTTAGTTTTTCCGTTGTTTTTTTTGTTTTTTTATAGTTTTCCGTTTTTTTTGTTTTGTTTTTTTTCTTTTAGTTTTTCCGTTTTTTTTTTTCTTTTAGTTTTTCCGTTTTTTTTTTAATTTTAGTTTTTTTTTTTTTTTTTTTTTTTTCCGTTTTTTAAAAATAAATTTTTTTTTTTTTCCGTTTTTTTTTTTTTTTTTTTTTTTTTCCGTTTTTTTTGTTTTTTTTAATTCTTTTTTTTTTTTTTTTTTTTTTTTTTCTTTTAGGTTTTCCGGTTTTTTTCAGTAGTAAATTTCATTCTATATTATTTATCTTTCAAATATTTTTTAGAAACAACAACACTAATAAATTCTTCTCATATATTTAATTACAATTATATACTTTTACTCTTTCCTTATTCATTGATTCGTTTGTTTTATTGTCATTAAAGTAATAAGTCGAAGTTGTACATTTGATAACGAACTGTTGACTTCGACATCCAGTCTGAAATATATATAGTCGTTTCTTGTCATGGTAGACGGCTTACTTGATCCCAGAGCGAAGTTGTCTGGGGTTTCAACTGCTCTAGGGCCACCCATGACGGTAAGGTCGATGAAGAGGGATCAGACCGAAAGTGACCAAACCACATAGACCCCAACGGCGGATTAGACAAAGATCTACGCTATATAAACGGCCAAACCGGTGGAAGAAGACAACGCCAGCCGGGCTGGCGTAAACTAAGCTGACCTTGACACAACAAGGATTTGACGGTCTCTCGTCTGTCTCAATCCCCTTTGAGCCTCGAGGGAGGCGCTTCTGGCCAAGTGAACGGGTTTCTCGGTCTCGCAGAGTTGTCCACCCAAATCAAATTCCCACGAACGGCCTCGTCAAATCTCTCTTTGATTCACAGCCATCTCCGCCACCAGGGGAGAGAAAGGGGATAGGATGACGAAAACAATATGGAAGTTTCCATGATTGTTGGCTTATGGCCATATCACGTTTCAACATCGGTTCTCATTAGATCAGCAGTTAAGCAATGTTGAACCTGATCAGTACTTAGACTGCTTGAGAATACCAGGTGCTGTAAGCTTGGATGTGTCAGAGTTGAAAAAGACAATTGTGGCACCGAGATCCGAAGACACATTACTAGCGAAAAAAGAATTTCAAAAGCTGAGCAAGATACTGAGAGATGGAAAAATTTCCTTAGAAACAAAGAATACTAGATTGCAAAGTGTTATCCATCGTTTTATTTGGTAGTGAATACTGAACAACCCCCTCATCCATGGGAAGATTGTGCAGCAGCAAGAATGTGCTTCTACGCAAGAATACTGGCACTTCCAAGGATATAGCGAGTAAGCAACAAGAATGTCTTAAAATGGTAACAGAAATAACACGTATATTCAGAATCGGGAAGAGGCAGCTGAAATTTCTGCATGAAGAAGGGGGTCTTAGAAACCTTAACCCTCCCAGAGCAGGAGAGATAGAGGAAGGGTAGTGGATAGATCAAGGCAACTGGAGATGTCGATTGACATTACATTTGAATAGCTGGAGATTATAGCTCTCAGGGAAACTGGAATAGGGAAGGGAGTTCCACAGGCGAGAGGTGCGAGACATGAAGCTATTGGAGTAGAAGAGACGGCTACATTTAGGAGTTTCGACAGTGAAGGGGTGAGAGCGGGATGCCAGCCTCGTAGGGCGCTTGAATTCATAAAGTCTGGGAACCAGCGAATGTAGCTCCTCGGAGCAATTGCCATGAAAGTATTTGTAAAACAGACAGAGGGAGGCGACGGCGCGTCTGTGAGAAAGTGACTGTAGACGAGATGCTAGATCAGGGCCAATCATATTGCATATCCGCCTCTGGAGCCTATCAAGTAGCAAAGGGAGGAAAAACTGCTAAGGGCCACAAAGGATAGGAAGCTGTGGAGAGACGTCATCGTTTGTCTTGATAGGATGTGGCAAAAAGAAGATAACCATATACTTTCGGGAAACTTTTGACTAAGTGTGTAGGCTTCTGCGTCGCGCAGAGTTGTCCATACAAATCAAATTCCCGCGAATGGCCTCGTCAAATCTCTCTTTTATTCACAGCCCTCTCTGCCATCGCCGCCAGGGGAGATAAAGGGAATAGGGGGAGAGGATGACGATCCTGATGTGAGCTGGTGCCAACAACAATAAGTTTCCGTGATATTTTAGTCGTAACTTTGTTTTGTTTTGCTTGCTTGGAGTTCCAATTCCTGTAGGGCCACCCATGGTGGTAAGGTCGTGGAGGAGAGACCAGAATGAACGCTACCAACACCCCCCGAAGACCTTAATGGCGGAATAGGCAAAGATCTACATGATCTAAATGGCCAAACCGGTGGAAGAGGGCTACGTCAATCGGGCTGCGCCAGTTGGCTGCGCCAGTCGGGCTGATGAAACCAAGGCTGACCTTGACAGAGCAAGTATCCGATGGCCCGATGTAACCAGGTTTTTCCAGATCTTCTTTGAGCTGTGGGGGAAGGCGCTTCTGGCCAAGTGTGTGGGCTTCTCCGTCGCGCAGAATTGTCCACCAAAATCGAATTGACGCGAATGGCCTCGTCAAACTCTTTTTGATTATACTTCAGATGCAGGCTTGGCCTTCACAGCTATCTCTTCCACCAGAGGAGAGAAAGAATGAGAGAGGGTGACGATCCCGATGATCGAATGCGAGCTGGTGCTGACCACTAACATTCTTTGAATGTTTTGTACTCTCCTCATTTTCATTGTTATTGTCGGAAACTTTCAGAAGAATTATTGTTATCTGTCTATATTTTTGAGATGAGGTATTATGTACATTATTTACATTATTTGGACTATTGTCCACGTCTTTGTTGCCATATTTATTACAACGTTTCGGCCCTTCAGTATCTGTCTATATTTCTGTGATGTACACTATTTACATTGTTCGAACTATCGTCCTCATCTTCTTTTTTCCATATTTATCACAACGCATCGGCCTTCTTCAGGTGGTTGGAATGTCGAATTGAAATAGTTGCTGAAGACATTAGTATTCTGAAGTCCCAGAAATTCATACACAGATGTCCTCAAGAAGACATGGCATAGTGGATAAAGGCGTTAGTTAAATCCAGTTAAATTATAAAGGCGTTGGAGGACTTGGAGAGGGGAATTAACAGGAGATAACTGATAACTGACATCCATTAGACATGGCACGTGGAACTAGAACAGTCTACCCCAGCGAGCGAAATAAAGGGTTCAGTTCGACATTCCAACCACCTGAAGAAGGCCGGAGTGTACAACTGCCGAAACGTTGATAAATATGGCAACAAAGATGAGGACAGTAGTCCGAATAATGTAAATAAATATATATAATACCTCATCTCATAAATATAGACAGATACTGAAGGGCCGAAACGTTGTAATAAATATGGCAACAAAGATGAGGACAATAGTCCGAACAATGTAAATAGTGAATTATTGTTAATATTCAATTACTGTATTTCACGATCTGCCTATTTGTTTTCTTTCGTCAGATTTTGAGATTAATTTTTAATATTCAACGAATATTTTAAACCAAACATGGGGCAACCCTTTTTCAAGCAGTGGACCGCATGATCTGTGGCTCATCACAAGGCGGACCACTCTACTAAAAATATTCAAAATAATAATTCGTAGTAGGTATCTTAGCTATTTTCACTACAGAAAACCATATGCGTAAGCATATACCTTAGAAATGGTAGAAAAGATTTATTTTTTTACAAAATACCTTTTTTATAATTAAAAAAAAATGAAGTCTTAGTACAGTGTAACCCGGATATAAGAGAGTTGTCGGGACCAGAGAAGAAGTCTCTTATATCCGGGTTTGGTCTATTATATATACATTAACACAGGCTCTAATTTGGGACCAGAGAAAATCTCTCTTATATCCGGGTTTCTCTTATATCCGGGTTTCTCTTATATCCGGGTTTCTCTGTATAATGTTATTACTGATGATAGTGTGATTATCACATATAGCTGCGTTGGGTTTATTTCTAATTTATTCATTTGAAAATAAAAGCAATTCTCTTTTAGAGAAAAAAAAATCTTATGAACAACTTCTTTAGAGCCCCACGGAAACCTGGTTAAAAAGCAAAAAAGTTTATATGTATGATCTCCCTTAGTGAAAATTGACAATGGTTTAAAATACTGACAATGTTAGTGTTGTGGATTCCGAGATGAAATCTGGTCTCCAATGAATGACAAACGCAGGAATGAAATATAACAAATAAATGTATTTACACAATAATACAATTGGTAATGCGGTTAGTAGATCCAGAAATGCGGTTAGTAGCAATAATATATATATATATATATATATATATATATATATATATATATATATATATATATATGTGTGTGTGGTTTGTCTGGTAAATTCAGTCTCGACGTAGGACTTCCTGGGAGTCTACGTGCTCGCAACTGTGACTTCTACAAGCGGTTACCTCACACTATTACTCTACCTCCAACTCAATCACAATCTCTGTTCTTCTCTCTGACTACTCTGACTGACTGGGTATTTAACGGCAGCAGTCCAAGTATACACTGGTCGAGTCCACTTGTAATGAAAAAGGGGTGGACCCCACAACAGTTAGTTCCTCGAAAGTTTACAAAATTCAAGAAACATTGCACTTAATCATTGTTTATGTATGTAGTTATCTGCATGAGAGAGTGTGTGAGAGAATAAGTGAGAACGAAACAAAATCAAATTTTAAGAATTTTTTATTAAATTAAACATGCCTTTCAGAAAGCCCCAAAGGGCCGAATGTGATCCATGACTGGCCTACAATAACAGTTATCGTAATTATAACTAAAAATCCTTGAAAATGGCTAATAGGGCTCAGCATCAACAAACATTTGGACAATTTCTATATTTATTTAGTTCAGAAAAGAAAACATTTGTTTTAATGCAAGAACAATATAAAAACCTTGACAAAAGTACGTTGTCAGTTTTGTTTAACAAAACGTGTATTAAAAAGGGATTGCATCCCAAATACACACCTCGCCGAAAGAATATGGCTACTTTTCAGTAACTTTTAGTTAGACTGTCTACAACAGGCATGGATGACATTTTTCGAGAAGTAGGCCACATGATCTATGGCTCATCTGTTCATCATAAGGCAGGCCATATTATTAAAAAGATTCAAGTTTAATTTTTCTTAGTATCTACCTCAGCTATTTTCACTACAGAAAACCATACACGTAAGCATATACCTTAGAAATGGTAAGAAAATTATTTTTTAGAAAAGATTTTTATGAAGTCTTGGTATATTTTCACTGATGATGGTGGAATTGAAATTATAACATGGCGTTGCGTGTGATTTATTTCTAATTCATTTGAAAATGAAAACATTTCTTCTTTCGAGAAAAGAAAAGAACACATTCTTATGAACGTTTTCTGTTTCAAAAACAAAAGGTGTTTACACGTATGAGCTTCCTTAGTGAAAATCGCCAATGGTTTAAAATGCTGACAACGTTACTTTCCCAAAATCTTTTTACAAAATTCAAGAAACATTGTACTTAATCATTGTTTATGTATGTGGGGATCTGTATGAGAGAATGTGTGAGTGAACAAGTGAGAATGAAACAAAATAAAATTTTAAGAAACCAGACATGGGCAACCCTTTTTCGAGCAGTGGGCCTCATGATCTGAGGCTCATCACAATTCAAACCGCACTGCTAAAAAGATCCAAGGCAATTTTTCGTAGTACGTACCTCAGCTTTTTTCACTATAGAAGAGCATATGCGTAAGCATATACCTTAAAAATTTGGGCTTACATCACACCAATTTCTGGATGATCACCGTAGTTAAGCAACGTCGAGTCTGGTCAGTACCTAGATGGGTGACCTCTTGGGAATACCAGGTATGGTAAACTTGGATGTGCGGGTGGTGTAATGGATAATGGCTCGGAATTGTTAATCGGAGAGCCGAGTTCCAATTTCCGTTGGGTTCGTTACACGTAGATACCCTTGAGAAAAATATGAATCCACCAATTCTGTCTCCAGCTATGGGTTAATTAGTAAGACTTGTATCAATAATTCGTTGTTATCTCTAAAAATAACTTTAGAATCTGAAAAAAAAAAGCGGGGTTGTTAATCCGTAGAAAATAAATCAATGAGTTAGAAATGAGGGAAAATTTTCTTTTGGATTGTCGTTATCGTGAAAGCAAAGAATCGGAAGGGAGTTCCACAGGCAGGAAGTGCAAGAAAAGAAATTATTACAATAGAACTGAGTTGAAATTTTTTTTTTTTTTGTCTGGGGGTCCAGGAAATCTGAATTTCTAAGTAAAATAGATACAATGCATAGAAAAAAAAGCATTAGTTTAAACTGATACTTAGGGACCTATTATATCAGTCAATCCAAGGATCAAGGTGATTCGATTTCTTCATAGCTATCTCGTTTGGTTCATCTGTCTTGACCTATTAATGATTTGTAGCCCATATCTCTTCACGACTAAAAAGATTCAAGATAATTTTTCATCGTAGTATCTCGGCTATTCGCACGACAAAAGACCATATGCCTAAGCATATACGTTACAAACGGGGGGAAAAAGTTGTTTTTTTTTGTGGATTAATGATTTTTCTATAATTAAAATAAATTGAAGTCCTGGTATAATATTAAAACTGAGGTTCGTGTGATTAACACATATCACCGGGTGTGATTTATTTCTAATTCCATCCTGGGTAAGACGATAAACTACGTCCAGCAGCAGGGCCTCTGATCAGGAGGTTTTCAGGAGCGTGGAACCACCTCTTAATTGCTGGTGTTCCCAAGTCCACCCTGGCCCAGGGTGGTAGCACCTGTTAGGGTCCCAGCTATGGGCAAATAGTTAGCCCCCAAACTGTCAAAACACTATATAAGTGTAAAAATTGGTTTTAATGCCAGAAACATCTTGTAAAAAAAAATTATTACCACCAATACATTTTTGAAAAAAAAAAGATATTACCAGCTATAAATTTCTGAAGAAAAAATATTACCAAAAATAAAAATTTTGTTGGCATTAAATAACCTATTGAGATTGATATGCCGTAAAACAAACCAAACGAAGTCAAAACACAACCACTACAATTTTAATCTCTTCAAGTCTAGGGTTAATTTATCTTTCCTACATAAGCCCACAAACTTTACTTCTTGCCCATTCTTACACTCATACAACATCACACAGTAACACTCTATCTTGAGTGCTTCTTGGGTCTTGTAATGGATGAACAGTAGTAAATAAAAAGACCAGGGGTTGGTACCATCTGTTAGGGTCCCAGCTATGGGCAAATAGTTAACACCCAAAATTGTGTAAAAATAGGTTTTAATACCAGAAATACTTTGTAATAAAAAATTATTACCAGCAATAATTAAAATTTACAGTAAAACAAATACTGTTCGAGTTTTGATCTTGTGCGAAGAAAATATTAACAAATGAGTAATTTAAAAAAAACTTTTCGAAAATAAAACCATCCAAGATTTTAAATTTTCTAAAAGAAGTTGGATTGTAATTAAAAATATGATTAATTGAAAAATGGTTCAGATATATATGTATACATACACACTTTTTTTTTTTTTATATCAAACTATCGCTATGAATCTATTTCAAAAATTTTGTTGGCATTAAATGACCCACTGAGGTTGATATGACTAAATTAGAAATAATTTGGTTAGTTGGTTTTGTTTTATGGCATAAAAACATTTCTTCTTTAGAGAAAACATTATTATGGATGTTACCTGTTTCAAAAGCAAAACATGTTTACACGTATATGGTTTAAAATGTTTAAACATGTTTACACGTTAATGGTTTAAAATGATGAAAACGTTGCGTTGACCGAAAGTTTACAAAATTCAAGAAACATTATTCCATATATAATTGCGTATCATGCGACTTTTGAACACCTAATATTTAAGCTAATTTTTAAGGGGTCGCCTCATACACGAGATATAAAAATGCTTTAAAAAATCTATACTAATTTTATATCTCGTGCCTGATTTGACCCTTAAAATTAACTTCAAGAAAATCTTCAAAAATCGTATGACAAAATGAAAATATAAGATACTTAATCATTGTTTATGTATGTGGTTATGTATGAGAGAGTGTGTGAGTGAACAAGTGAGAACTAAAAGGAAAATGTCAAAAAACGTTATTTTCCTTATAAAATTAAGCGGACTATTCAGATTGAGAGAACGGACCACAATTTACCCATGGCGTTTTTAAAACTA
Organism: Acanthosepion pharaonis; assembly: GCA_903632075.3. NCBI lineage: Eukaryota > Metazoa > Mollusca > Cephalopoda > Sepiida > Sepiidae > Acanthosepion > Acanthosepion pharaonis. The sequence continues at coordinate 50,748 of CAHIKZ030003316.1, read as the reverse complement.
TCCACATATTTATTATTGCTTTTGTGAGAGACTTTCAGATGAGTTGTTAAAATTTAATGAATGCTCGTAACTATATTCATCTTCCCAGTTACTTACATAAGAGATTTTGAAAATTGGTTTTTAATATTCGACGAGTATTTTAGACTATAAGCATATTCAATATTGTTTTTGTCCGGGTCTTTGAGATAAGACTCATTGCGCCATTCCGCTGACATGAGGTGGAAAGATTTATATTGAATCAAATGCTAGGTCTGATGCTAGGAAAGTTGGTTCACCGTGTGGTGCTAGACAATCTTTCTCGCCACAATCTGTCTTTCATATTTATAAGTCTACCATTCGTCCATGAATTGAATATTGCTAACACATCTGGTCTGGTGCTCCTTCTATACATTTAGAGATTCTTTATAAAATACAAAGAATCTGCAATATTAATAGTCCTGACCTAGCATCTCGTCTACAGTCATTTTCTCGTTGCCATAACGTAGCTTCCCTGTGCCTTTTCTATAAATATTTTCATGGTAATTGTTTTGATTAACTTTACACTATTGGCTATCTGAAGATCAGGTAGGTAGGCAGCTGGAGCTGGCTACGTGCTAAGCCCTTGGCTGTTGTCGAACTCTCCGCCTTCGGGCAGGGGAACCCGGACGAGGCTATGCCGAAAAAGCTGCATTTCGGGGTGTGGTTCCGGGGCTTCGTTCACAAGCGACACGGGCGCTGACCCGACCCCGTTTATGCGGGGCGAATTAACCCAAAAAACATAAATTGGAAGACACGCGCTCAGAATTTTTCACATGAAATTCGGCCTTGTGTCACATCCTACCTCGTAAAAAAGTCGGTAAATTATTACTTTACACTTACAGCGCAGAATTTAAGCACAGTACTAAATTTTGTCAATCAAGTTGAAATGAGTAGTAATTTTAAAGGTTTTCGAATCGTGGAAAGACCTCAACCTCCGGCGTCTTACTATCGGGGGTTGAGGTTTCTATCAGTCCCCTGGATTCAGGTTTTGGCCATAGGTCCCTGAGCATCCGTAGATGATTCGACCATCTTTTGGTTTAATTCCTTTTTCTTAAAAAACGTTGTGATTTGTTTGATCCAGAAATTCAGAAGTGATGTCCATCCATTCACCGTCGACTGAAGATGTAGACATATTTTAAGTCTGCGCTAAAAATTTAGAATGCAAAAATTTATTTTAATATCTGTTCCCATTTTCCGTGGACAAAAAGACCTAAATTGAAAACAAAAATTTTGAATTTAATATTGTTTTATTTTTATATAGCAAAAGAAAAACAATATTTAGTGAGGAAAGAAAATCAGGTTACAACATTAAATTTTGATAAAAGTTTCAAATTTAAGGTCTCATACCTGAATAATATTTTAAAAATGTTTTTTTGATTATCTTGTTGATAATCGTCTCAGAACGATATATGAATATCTTAATTCATTTTTATAAAGTTTCTGTGTTGGTTTAAAGTAATAGCCTTAGGTTCCTCCTTTAAACACTCTGGATTAGATAAGCATTCTCTATTATTTGTTATTCAGACTGGTAATAGTTTTTCAAAAATTTAAGGGCTTAAAATTTATATTCCTAAATATTATAGGTTATTCGTTTGTTCAAAATTGGTTAGATAGATAATTATCACGTTAAGGCAGTTTAGAACGCAAAATCATGGGAATTCAAAGTTCAACAGAGCAAACTTCCTTCAGCTTATTTTCAATTTTAATCGATAAAAATTATTTTGACCATTTCCATTGTCTTCTGATGAAGTGATTCAATGGTATGTTAACTTCTAAAAGAATTTATCAGATTTCCCCATCAGTAAGCAAAATGCTGATTTAATTTCGCTATTCAAATCTAATCCAATTTCACTAAAAAAATATAAAAATATATATATATATATATATATATATATTATATATATATATATATATATGCGTGTGTGTGTTTCCCATTTTCGCTCTCTGTCATTATTTATATCTGTAATAAGTTCTATGCTAACAGTTCTTTCTGTTGCTTCCAGCTTCTTGCTTCATAGTCAACTCTGCATCTAAACATCTTGAAGATCAATGTTTTCTATATTCGTTTATTGTTCTCTCTTTCTCTCTCCGTAACATTGTTTTTTCTTTCTTGTATTCATTAACACTCAGTAAACCCTTTGTTTCTTAGTGGCTTTATGTCCTTATAATCGGTGAAAATTGCAATAAAATATTCAATGATCAAAGAATTGGGAAATCCTTATTTTCATTGTTTTTTCGAACAAACAAGATGTGCATAGTCCCAAACTTTCATTGAATTATAGGAAATAAACCTTATTTACAGATCAATTTCCTAACCATATCTATTATTATTAAAAACACGCCTGAACTTTATTTTATACTTGTTATGGTCCGGTTCCATGTACCACGGTGATAGTCCAAGGTAGAACCAATAAAGAACTCGAACACAGGTATGGAATAACACAGATATATTACAAACAGGAATATATACAGAGAAGTAGAAAGTGTTAGTATGAACAATCAGGTTTAGTAGAGAGAACAATGTAGTCTCGACCAGTATCACTAGTCCAATGTCTTGCAATAATTGTCTGAACGCGACTCTGTTTCGGACTGCCTCTGACTCGACTTGAACTAATGACTCGACGTGAAATACTGACGATATTCAGACTCACCCCCCCCTTTTGGGGGCAGCATGTGACACAAGGTCGGTTTATTTCCGGAGGAATCGGCCAAAAATATAATTTTGAACCCGTCTTCAACGGGTTTCATAAAGATTTTATAATTTCTTAAACATCCGCCCTTCGGCGTAGCCTCCTATGATATTCCTCATCTGCATTAAATTTGTTTTAACCGAACAGTCGAACAAAGTTAAGATATTGTTTTTAGAATTATATTTATCACCCCCAATTCCCTTTATTTATTAGCAAAGAAATTTTTTTCTGGGCAAATATCATATAAATATAGATTTTTATTAAAAAAACAAATTTTGAAAAATTTTAACCAAAAAAACATATTTACAAGTACTTATGTTGAAATTAGAAAACCCTTTAAAAATTTTTTTAAAAAAGGTATATAAATAATGTTAAATATATACTAATTTCAATTTTGAAACAGAATTCATCAAAATAATTTGTTTTTTTCATTTATTAAGTTTTCTCTAGTCATTAATATTATCCATGTAATTCGATGGAATTATATGAATTTTTAAACAGGTTTGTTTGCCAAAAAAATGCCAAAAAATTTTTTTTGCGTCATTCATTCCGTGATAATTTCTACTCAAACAATTATGTTTTTGGGTTTTTTTTTGAAATTACAATATTTGAAAAAAACATTTGTTCAAATTTTCTCAATTGACTTTCTACAATTTAAAAAAGTTAATCAATAAATTGATGGATTATTTAAAAATTTTTTAAAAAAATGAGACTAAAAAAACAGTTTTTTCTTAATCTCAATGACTATCTTCAAATTTTATTTTCACCTGAAAAAGTTTTAAATTTTTGTAAAAACTTCAATAAATTCTAAAGGCCTTATCAGATACTTAATTTCAAATCTAAAATTTTTTTTTTTTTTGATTTATCAAATAAGGATTCTTTAATATTATCCTTATCAGCTTATTCAATCAAGGTGAGACGTTTTGTTAAGTTTATTGAAATACCTTAGAAAAAATCAGGTTCTTTTTTTATCTATAAATAATATAACCAATTTTTTAAAATTGCCATAAATAGAAATGGAATCTAAAATATAATATTCTTATTATTTATTTTTTTAGAAATATTTTATTCAAGAAATGTATTTTTTTCTTTTTGAGTTTAAAAATTTTCTTTTTTTTATTTTATCTATTTAAGATTTTTATTTTAAAATTCTTAATTTCTTTTTTTTTTTTTTTTTCTTTTTTATAACCTCGACTGATAAAATTTTTTTTTTTAATTTTCTTTTATTTAAATTTTTTTGAATTATTTTTTTTTATTTTAGAAGTTTATTTAAACAATTTTTTTTTTTCTTTTTTTGTTTTTTTTTTTTGTTTTTAAATTTTGCATTTTTTATAAATTATGTTTTTTTGTTTTATTTTAATGAAATGGTTAATTTTATATATAATTTTTATATATATATGTCTTTTTTATGATGTATTAAAAATTGTTATTGTCGCCTATCAAAAAAATACAATTTTCTACCCTTTTTAATCATATTTGCCCATAAAGAATATGTTTGTTTCTATATAAATAATTTATTTAAAAATAATTTTTCTTTTTTATTATATTATATGTTAATTTGAATATATTATTTTTTCTCTAAAAAAAAATTCTGGTGATTCAACAATTTTATTCATTTATGTAACATAAAATCTATAAAATAACCTTTAAAAATCAAAAAAAGATTTTCAAAACCCCCCTATTCTTAATTCTTGTTAATTTTACCTTTTGAATAAATAAAATCTTTCATTTCTTAATAACTCACTATGTAATGAAAATATGATAAGGGCTAATTTAATTTTATCATACATTGGTCATCAAATTTGTAAAAAAACTATTTAATCAACCTCTAATTAATTTTTAGCTTGTTTTACAAAATCTTACCTGTCCGTTATTTTTTTGTTTCTTTTACAATATCTAATTGATGGGCAATAGTTTATTAAAAGAACTGAAATTAATCAAAAAAAATATCATGTTTAACAACCTTTTTATTTTTTTAATAATATATTTTTGAAAAAATCAAAATATATTTCTAGTGTATATATTTTTATATAAAATTTATATATATTATTATAAAATAAAATATTCATTTATAAAATAAAAAATTCTTTTAAAACAAGAAAATTGAATTTATAAAATAAAATATTATGTAATAATGAAAAATTGTATAAAATTCTTTAATCATTGATTATTTAAAAACAATAGAAACTATATACATTTACTTTAATTTCAAGCTATTTTTCAATCAAGATTTGATTTTTAAAACTTATTGACATTAATTATGTCTTCCCTTTTTTCATGTTATAAATATTTCAAATAAAAAATCAGTCCAGAAAAAAAATTTTTTTTACCTTTTTTGACTGATTAAAATAAAATGATATGGTAAGTAAATCAAAAAATAAAATGTGACATAATTTGTAATATGAATTTTATATTTCCTTGAAAAATTTACATTTAATTATGGTGGTATGAAACTAGATGATATTAAAATTAAACAATATATATTATATATATATATATATATATATATATATATATATATATTGAACAATAAAAAATATTAAAAATTAAAATCTTCAGACACACTGGGTTGTAGATTAATATTCTTTCGTTTTTTTTTATTATTATTATTTTTCATTAGATTCCTCGACTAGTTTCGGCCAAAATGGCCATCATCAGGAGAAAAATATTTCTGCTTGCTGGTAGCAGTGAACTACAGAAATGAATGTCTTGATGGAGAAAATGAACTTTTGTCTGTAGTTTTCATTTGTTTTTTTTTTTTTTTATTTTTTTAACATGAATCTTTTAACATTCCTTGTGTTGGTCAAACAGTCTCTTTTTAGTTGTTATTTGAGATAAGAAACTGGATAGATATATGCTGCTCTGAATTCCCTTGTCAATTTTGATATTTTATTGGACCTATTGAAAATGTTTCTATGTCTTTAGGAATTTGTAAATTATTTGTTTTTCTTAGGGAAAATGAAATATAATAGATATATGTGTAATTAAAATGTATATTGTTTCATATTTTATATATTTATTCATTATATATTTTTGGGAGATGATATATAATATATATATATATATTTATATTATATATATATATATATGTATAATTATATTTTTGTATATGTATCTTGCGTTTTAAAAAAATTTTTTTTTTATATATATATTTTGTTATATATATATATATATAATTATAATTAATAATAAATTGATAATTTTTATTTAAAATTTTTTTCTTTTCGGAAAATTCTCAAATTAAAATAGATATTCTTTAATATATATGTATATTTGCAATGTTTTTTATGAATGTTTTATTTATTTTAATATTATATATTATATATATATATATAAATATATTTATTATATATATATTCTAAATATTCTTAATATTATTAAATGTATTTAAAATTCCCATTATATTTTAAATAATATATTGTAAATATATATATATATAATATATATTGGTAAAATAATATATATATAATATATATTTTATATTTGTTTGTTATTATTTATTTTATTTTTCATTTAAAATATAAATTTGTATATTTTCAAAAAGTGATTCTTTTAATATATTAATATCATATGTAAAAAATAAAAACACACACAAAATAAAATTTAAAATTAATATTTATTTAATTTTAATTTAATAATTGTATTTTTAAAATTTATTTTATTTTTTTAATCATCAATTGACAATATTTAAATTTCATTAATTAAAGAAATGAATTTAAGAATATTTACATTTAATTATTTAAAATAATTTTTCATATTAAAATTTTATTTTATTATTTTAATGAAACATTCTTTTTTTTGAAATATCATTTCATTAAGAAAATTTTTTATATTTATATTTTAAGAAATGAAAACAATTTTTTTGGAAAGATTAAAAATAATCTATTTAATTTTTAATATTTTTTTATCTTTCCTAATTCAAATGAATCAAATTTTAAATAAAAAAAAAAATATTATTATTATATATTCTCATTTTAATTTATAAAATAAAATTGATGAAGATTTTATTTTTAATTATATATATTTTACTGAATCTATGAATTCAAAATTTCAAACTTGTTATTAAATGTTTTATGAAAATATTTAAAAAAAAAATAAAAAAAAAAAATTAAACTTATAAAAATATAACAACCAATTTCTCACAATTAAAAAGTATTTAAATCCTTTTTTTTGTAATTTTTCAAAACAAAAAGAATACATCAAAAAAAATAAATAAAAAAAATTTTAAAAATGAAATTTTCTTGAAACCTAATAGACATTTAATGAAAAAATTGAAATCTAATTTTAAATTCAACATTTTAAAAAAAAAAATTTTCAAATTCTAAATTTAAATTTTAAAATTTTCAAAATTAAAATCCATCTCTTTAAAATAAAGGAATAAACATTTGAAACAAAAAACTATTTTAAATAATTTAAAAAACCATATAAAATTAAAATGTAAAAAATAAATAAATATATATAATCCTCATTATTTTCAAAAGTTTGATAATATAATTTATTTTTAAGATATTTTCGAATTTTGCATTTATTTTTTCTATCTTAAAAATATATAAATTTAAAATATAATAAGTCATCAAATACGTTTATTTTCAATAAATTTTTTTTTTTCTTGAATATTGAATAAAGAATAAATTTAATATTTCAGAAAATATTATTTATATATATATATATGAAATTTTTATTTTTTGAAATTTCATATATTTCAAAATTATTATTTTTTTTTTGATGTTTATAATTTAAAAGGGTCAATAAGAATTCATTGAAATATCTGTCACATTTTTCATAAAAAATCATTTGAATCTTTTTCATTTTTAAACTTTTATATTTTTAATTATCGAAAATTTTTTCCATTTTTCGTAAATAAATTTCATAAATTTTTAATATTTAAGACATTGATTTTATAATCTAAAAATATGGTTTTATATAAAAATTTTTATATTATATAAATTTCTATATATATAAAAATATTTTAAATTTATCTTATTTAAATCTTATAAAATGTTTATTAAAAAATTTTTCTAAATAAATAAAAGACAATTTAAAATTTTAATGAAATCTTTAATTTTTTTCATATATTTTTATTTTTGATTTTTATATTTTTTTATCTTTTCATTTTATATATATATATATATATTTTATTATAAATTATTATTTTAAAATTTTGAATCATATATATTTATTTTAAATATATTTTATATTCAATATAATTTAATTATTTATATATTTTGCCAAAATATTTATATTTTTTTTAATATTTTTTTTTATTTTTAATATATTTAATTTATAATATTTTTTTGATATCCAAAACTAAATATATATATTTATTTTTCTATATTTTATTTAAATTTCATATTCAAAATCTTTTATATAACAAATTTATATATATTTAAGTTAAATTTATCATATATATTTTCATTTATCAATATTATATATGGTTTTTAAATATATGGTAATTATTCTATATATTTTAATATTATAAAAATTCAATTTATAAAACAAATGAATGAAAAAAAAAAAACTAACAATATATAATCTATATAGGTATTTTATAAAATTAAAAAATTTTTTTAACAAATTTTTCTCCATATATATTAAATTGAAATAATAAATAATATTTTAAAATTATTTAAAACATATTTTTACATATAATAAATTTTTCCAAAATTTTTTCATTTGTTTTTTTTAATTTAAATAATTTTGAGAATTTCAGTTTAAAATTTCAGGTTTAAATTTCATATTTTATTTTTGATTTTTTTTTTATTTTGTAAAAAAACATATGTTTAAAGATTTTAAAATAAAACTTATTTAAATATATATATATATATAAATTGAATTTTTTTAATTTTACAACCCATTTTAAATTAAACCGGTTCAATTTTTAAAAATAAATCATTTATTAAGCATTTTTTATGGATGAAAAATAAAATCAATTCTTTAATTTAAAATAAAATCAAATGTATATTTTCATTCCATTTTATTGAAAACAATTATTATTTTTTTACTTTTTATTACATTTTGCAATAAATATATAAAGTAATAAATATATATTTATATATATAAATGTAATTGACATTTTTTTTTGTGAAAAATTATAAAATAAAAAAAATATAACTTTGATATAATTTATATTGGTATACTATTTATTTATTCGATTTATTTTATTTATATTTAAATTTATTTTTTTCTGTTTTCATATTTTTCTTGTTTAATTTCAAATAATTAAATTTCATTTTATAATATCCAAAATATTTTTATAATTATTTAAAATTAAATATTATATTTTTTTAATTTTTTACTTTTTTTTAATTTAATGAATATTTTTGACAATGAATTTTTTTTTTTATATGTTTTCAATATTCTTTATAATATTTTTGATATATATATAGCAATTTTTATAAATGATTATTAAAATTCTTAGTTAAATTTTGGTATATATTAGGCAATAAATATCTTATATAATAAATATTTTATTTAAATGTTTTTGCAAATATAAAGTTGATTTTTTGTTTACAACCATGCATAAAATAAAAAATATAAAATTTTTTCAATTCCTTTTTTTGTTTTTTAAAAAATTCTATTTTCAATATATTTCATTTTTTCAATTTTTTTCATATTAAATAATTGGGCCATAAGATTTAGTGAAACATTTTTTTTTTTAAAATTTTTTATTTTAAATTTAAAATTAATTAATTTATTTTTTATCTATTTTTTTCTCTTAAATTTATATATATATATATATATATATATATATATATATATATATATATATATATATATATATATATATATATAAAGATAACTAGACTCGTTTCGAAAAACCCTCGAATTTTTGATTTGCTAATAATCAAATCAATCTCGAGGGAAAAAAAATTTTAAAAAAAAAAAAGAGCTACAAACATGAACTTCTGCCGACAAAAAAATCGCACAGATGCAGGTCTGAAGCCCAAAGAAAAACCCCGATACGAGTAACAACTAACTAACAAAAAGAGCTCAATACAACCGTAGAGCAGACCTAGATACACCTAGTGAGCCAGACAAACCTACCTAGGTTTCACCTAAACGGATCGTCAGGGAAATAATTCTCATATATATATATATATATATATATATATATATATATATATATATATATATATATATATATATATATATATATATATATATATAATATATATATATATATATATACATAATCTGTATATATTGGATTTATTTAATCTTTTTATCTTTACATTATTCAATTTTATTTATTCCATTTTTATAAATGCATCTTTTTATATATATATATATATATATATATTATATCATAATGTATAATTCTTCATTTTAAAAAAATATATATTTATGTATATTTGTATATATATATATTTTTATATAAAAATATAAATATTCGTATATATAAATTCCTATATATTGATATATATTTATATATATGCGATATTTAAATATGTTTACAAATTTTTGTTTATTTTATTTTTTGAAATTTTTATATAAATTTATATATATATTTTTGTATATATTTATATATATATATATATATATATTATATATATATAAATATATTTATATTTTATATATTTTTTTTTATTTTATTTTTATTATTTTATAGATACAAATATTTAAGCAAATTATTGTTTATGATAAACAGTTTTAAATTCTTTTATTTGATTATTTGAATGTAATGAAAATATTTTCATAAAAAATATTCGTTTTTGACATGATCCAATTCATCCTTATCCTATAAAATTTTTTTTTTTTTTTGTTTTTTATTCTAAAAGAAATTAAATATTATATTATAATATTTTTATATATTTTCTAAGAATATTTATTTTATGTAAAATTTTAAATATTATTCTGACTATATTTATATATAAATTTAATATTCATAAATTTTTTTTCTTTTTTTTTTTTTTTTATAAAAAAAATTTAAAAAAAAATAATATTTTATATATTAATTTATATTTCTGTCAATAAATATATAATATAATGATAAAAAAAATAATTTTATTTATATTTCAATATTTATATTTTTTTTTTGTT
>CAHIKZ030003316.1:25000-32500 GCA_903632075.3 Acanthosepion pharaonis | reverse complement strand
GAAAAATGATCAAATTTGATATTTTAATTAAACGGTTTTTTAAAAATTATCTTTCTTTTTAAAATCTTTCTATTTTTGAATTTTTACCATTTTTTTAGTTTCATTTTTTGTTTGATCAATTTTAAAATTTTTGAAATTTTATTTTGAAATGAAAATTTAAAAAAAATTAATTTTGTTAAATTTATTTTCCTTTTTTTTTTGTTTTTTTTTTTTTTTAATTTCATTAAAATTTCTTTTTTTTTTCTTATTTTCTATTATAAAAATAAAAAATTTTAAAAATCATCATTCTTTTTTAAAAAATTCTGAAAAAAAAAAATTTTTAAAATTTAATTTCTTTCAAATGTTTTTATTGAATTGCAATTTTTCTTTTATCCAACATTTCTTTTGTCTTTTTTCAAAAAAATTTCTTTTTCATAATAATTTTATTTTTCATCAAATTAATCCAGTTCAATTTTCAAAATTTTCAAATGATATTTTCTTATATTAAATAATTTTGGATTTTTTTATTAATATTTTTATAAATATATTTCAATACCAAATAAAAAAATATTGAAAAGGTTTTAATTATAAAAATGAAACATTTGTTTCATCTTAACTAAAATATCAATTTTCATTCGATTTCACAATATTGATTGTTTTTAACTTTTGAAGAAAAAAGAAAAAAATCTATATATAAACAATTAACGTGAAATTATTCTGAAATTTTTTTATTTTTTTTTCATTTTGTTTAAATTTTTTAATTTTTAAAATAATTTTATTTTTTAAATTCGAAAAAATCTATATTAAAAATGATTCAAAAAATATTTATATTATAAATTTTTTTGAATTTTTCAAAAATTTTGAAAACTTTTTTAAAAAAAATAAAAAATTGGTTAAAAAAAAAAATTCCTTTTTATTTTGAAAACGACATGGGGATCCTATATTGATAATCTTCATGATTTTAATTTAAAAATTTTTAAATATTTATTGTCTGTTATTAAAAATGATGCATTTTTATATGAAAAAATTTTGTATAAAAATTTTTTATTAAAATATTTTAAGATATATGAATAATGCATAATTAAGGAAAAAAATCAAAAGAATAAAATTTCTTTTTAAAATTTCCATAAGGAAAATGAAATGTAATTGAAATAACAAAAAAAAGTTTTATTTTTAATTTAATTTGAAAAACTTGATAATTCTTTGTTTTTTTAAAATAAATCCGATTTGTTTAACAAATATAAATAAATATAAATATTTTTTATTAAATTAAAATTTTCTTTTAAGAAAAATAAAACTAAAAATTGATTATTATTTTTTTCATTTAATGGAATCAATTTTCTAATTGACATTTATATCAAAGTTTGGCAATTTATTTTTTTTTGAAAATTTAAAATGTTGATAGGATGAATAAAAAAATGAGAAATTTCAATTGAATTTAAAAAAATTTGTTAAAAAAATCAAAATTTAATTGATTGAGATGAAATGAATTTTTTGATATATATATAAATTTATATATTTTTATATATATAAAAATATTTTCATTTTATTTTTTTTAAATGAATATTCCCCTATTTAAGGTTGTATTAAAATTTATAAAAATAATGTAAAAATATTATTTTTTTTTTTTTAAATTTGAAAATTTTTTGTAATAAATAATAAAAATTTTAAATATATTTAATTACAAAATTTTCAAAAATGAAAATAAATTAATATATTTAAAATAAAAATTCATTTGATAAAAAACAAATTTATTAAAAAAATTTTAATGTTTTTAATACAATGCATTCATTTTGCAAATTTTGAAATTACAAATCTCAAAAATTTTTTGTTTCGAATTTATATAAATATTATATATTTTTATATTTAAAAAAAACATTATTAATAATTTTTTTTTTGTCAATTTCATTTTCTCCCATTTTTGTCCATTTTCTATATTTCATTTTGGAAAATTTCCAAAAATCAAATCATATGCCAATTTTCATCAAATTTTTCATAAAAAACAAAAATATTTTTTGCTATTAAATCTTAAAATCTGTTATGATTTATCATTAAAAAATAAAATCTTATATCTATATATTTAAATATATTTCATTTCAAATCTTCTTATATATCCTAAAGTTTTTTTTTTTATTTTTTTTGGAAACATTGTGCAATATATATATATACATGGAAAAACTTTTTTTCAATATGCTTCTTTTTTTTTCTTTGTTAAAATTTTATTATATTTTATTTAATTCTTAAATAACACTATTATAAACATTTGTTAATTTTTTTAAATTTTTTTTTTAATATAAAAATTTATTTTTATTATATTTAAATATTTATTTTTATCCTTTATTTTATAAATTTGACTTATATACAATTGGTCATTCATATAAATTTTTCTATATAAATTTATATATATATATATATATATATATATATATATATATATATATTATATCTATCCCAATGGATTAGCATGTAAGTTGATAATAATGGATTCGAGTTCAATTCCAGTCAAATCCATTACATTCACATTACGTGCTAATACCCTTGGGAAAGGTATGAATCCTCTTCCTTCTCCCTCCAGCTATGGGTAAAATAGCAGGACAGACTGGGTTCTATAGCCTTGGATGGCAACTGGTCTAGGAGAAGGACAACTCTGAATTCAAAACCTGCGGAGGGTCGTTTGGGAACCTTGTGGCATTCAGTGCACCAGGTCTCTGTATTCGTCCCTTCAAAAGTGTGGATGGTCCTGCACAAAACCTTCACCACTATAATCAAATCTCATGTGCCGTTGTCGGGCTGTCGGTTTCCTGGGAACTGATCTGCTTGACCCTCTATCATTTCTTTTATAATTTTATTTCATGAACAGCGGAGGAGGTTTCGTTCTCATGAGCTGAACATCTCGCTCTGTGTGTGTGTGTGTGTGTGTGTGTGTGTGTGTGTGTGTGTGTGTGTGTTAATGAATCAGGTTCTATATCAAACAGTTTGGGGACGAACACACGTCGCCACTTTTCGGATGTCAACGATTACTCGTTATCTCTTTCGTAATGCTTGTTATAGCAGAGACTTTGTAATCGCTTTTACAAATTTATACTAACACTGATATAAGTCGATTTTTTCTGAAGAGCAACACTAGATGCTATCAAGAGGAATTAAGTTCAGCTCTCAACATACTTCTTTTTTTTTTTATTTTGCTCAATAATCAAGGGTTTATCTCCAGCAGTAGTTGTTACTTTTGTGCTTCGGCTGTTTTTTGTCAACAAGTTTCTAACTGCCTTGTAATCTAAAAGCAGAGTCATGGAAAAAATGGTTATGACGGTCAAAAAAATTGCAGTAAACCTGACAATAAAACGATCAGAAATGTACAAAATGAAAAGAAAATTACATTATGGCCATTTTAAGATACAAATAGTAAAGTACTCTAATCAAAATGATATAAAACATGGTTATAAAGAGGACATCTGAAAAGGGAAAACTGCTATCCTATAAATAACAGCCCAGAACAATTCTGTAAAAAATATACTTTAATATGATCAAGAAAGGAGACATTATAATTGTATAGTAAGTGTCGAATGCATGGTGATAATTTGCCAATCATATGTAGCGATTACAAAAATTGGCATACCAAATATATGTAACTTAGTAAGGAACATCATTCACTGAGAATTTGACCGTATAAATTAAGATAGTATATCTACAAGCCATATAAAAGACTGTGTCTATACCATATATTCCAATAGTATATGTACAAACCAACATCTGTTCTAAAATAGATGAAATTCTCTGGGTCTTGAAATTCAATCACATCCAGCGATTCAAACCGAAAAACAAGGAAAAACTATTATCATACAGTAGACATTTTGTTCAAGCAGACCAAAGAATTAAATCGAGAGAAAGTCAAGAACTGGAGTAAAAAATCGAGGAGAATTTGCGACAAAAAGTCGACACCATTTTGACGCATTTGAAACAACACCAAAATTTAAAAGAATTTGAAATTCGATGAAGACTCGAAAAACCATCTATATAAGGGTAACTTCGCTAAAATTAGCTAGAATAATGAGCAAATGATATAATCTACAATTTGGTCTCTAATGAAAACGACTAGGTATTACTCAATGAGTTCCAATAATAATAATAATATTAATAATAATAATAATCATCAGAAGGCTCTATCAAATTCCTCCTGAAAGTCATGCTTAATTTACAACGCATGACATACGTGTATAATCTAATTCTGGGTCCACAATATGATACTATTTAAAATTATCTCCACCTGTGGCAATATACCACCTTTGAACCTACTAGTGAAATCCACTTTCTGAAAAACTCTTTCGGGCCATGGTGGTTAAACGATAGTCTCTCGCCACATTAGTTCCGCCCTCTATAAACATTTCCACCCATTGAATATGACTCTCATCTTCTTTCGCCTCACCAAACACGTTACTGGGCCCTTCTGTGCATATCGATCTTTGTCCCTACATATTTACAGATTGACCAAATAAAGAGAAATGGTAAGACATTCAGTAATAATTATTCTATATATTAATGCGAACCCAGCGCATTTCAATAACTAATTTCGCGGAAAATGGCAGTTGGTTTACCATGATCAAACTGTTATCTAGGATCGTTAAGTAAATTTATACTTGTCCCACTTTCGAATTCCGGTATAAATGGATGCATTCACCGTACAAATACTATTTGGAATAGTATAAATGTACCATTTTCCTAACTCCATCTATGGAGTTAAAATTTGGCTGGCCTTTGGGCTTTGTAGCCCTACTTGCCAACTAGTCTAGGAAAAGGATAACTCTGAATTAAAAATTCGGCGTGGAAATGACAACATCACATCGTAAAATGCCTATTTCCAGCAAGACTATCGACTTGAAACCGTGGCTCCTATAATCCACAGGGGTTCTACTGGTAATGAGGTGGGGGTAGAAAATACAGGTATTACTTTAATAGCCAGGCCTCAATTTGTTTGTTTTTTTTTTTTTTTTTTTTTTTTTACAATATAAAAGAAACAATTGAAATTTCTAAGATATAAAAAAGGAAAGATGTTTTGGAGAATATGACAACAATACATTTTACAATCGAGGAACATATGTTTAAAAAAAAAAACTTGGAAGAATAGCAAGAGACAACATATCTGTACAGCCAAAAAAAATAGATATAGGAAAAACTTGCAGATTTCTAATCGTCCACGTGCCAAATGGACACGGCATATAAAGGAATACAAGGAAAACGTAAAAAAAATTTTACTGTAGAATCAGAAAAGACAGAGTTTCTACTACAGATAATGAGCAAAAACGGTCGGATAATCTGATATTCAAAAGACAGGCAAGAAGGACAGAGAAATGCAACGAGTAACTAATATAACATGGCTTGTATAAATATATTCAGAGTATTTAATTGATTTCGGTAAATAAAAGACAAGACTTAAAAATAGAAAGTTGTGGAAGCTATGATCTCCACGTCAAAAGCGAAACATCATCACATAGAAGAATTATTTCACTTTTTAATTCCCTTTTATCCGAATATAATTCTTTACATTATTATTATTCCGGCTTTGTCCTCATCTTTTTTTTGACCATTTTCACGACGTTTCGGTCCTTGTACGCTCTGGCTTCTTGAGGTTAGATTTTAATTTCGAACTGAACCCTTTTTTCGCTCACTGGAGTAGACTATTCTAGTTTAAATGCCATTTTAATGGATGTTTGTTATCAGTTATCTCCCGTTAATTCCCCTCCAAGTTCTCCACTGACTTACAATGAACTCACACTTTTTGGGTCCTGTCACTGGATCTAACCACCGCCTTTATCCACCGTGCCAAATTTCCTTGAAACATCTGTGTAATTTTATTTCTCAATTATAAACCTTTTTCTTCAGTAACCGTTTTTTCTTTTTTTAACAGTTTCATATTGCAAATTTTGCGGTTATCATTGAACTGAAATTTCGAACAGAACTCATATTTCACTGGGGTATATTGTTCTAATTCCACGTGCCATGCTTCTTCCGTATGTCTTAGTTATTCCCTTAAAACTCAACTCTCCAAGGTTTTGGTTCACCACTGCTGTGGCCTGGTATTGAACTCAAAATTTTTGGGTCTAGTCACTGGATCTAACCAACGTCTTTATCCACTGGCCATGTGTCCATCGTTGAAATAAGACAATGAAGATGAGGATAAACAGTCTGAATAATGTAAATAATGTAAATAATCATAATACCTCATCTCAGAGATATAGAAGAATAAAATTCTTGTTTTATCGAATTTGTTTATGCAACAGTTTTAATTTAAATTTAAATTTTTTTAATCTCTGTCTCAGAGATGGTGGGAGGTGAAATTTACGAACCGCTAATTTACAATTTCCTGAATGGTTTATAATTGATTCTGTTAACAATCTAGCAAATTTCTGATATTGGCCAGAATCCAGATGTCCCTACATTTAAAACCAGAAAATCTTTTAAATTCGAAATTGTTTAATTCCCTATTTAAACACAGAAGATAAAATTAGAAAAAATAAAGACATTTTTGGTTATTCAGCAAAAAGATTAAACATTGGTTTTCATTTGAAGGACTTTAATTTAATTAAAGTGTCACATTTTTTTTTTTTACATAAATCTTGACTGATTAAACTATCCACAAGTTAAAATATTAATATTTAGTATCCAAATTTTATTTTTAAAATACCTCAAAAGCAAAACACCCACTGGAAGACAACATAATGCAATAATTGTCTGTACAATGAAATAGTTGAGGAAAATAATACTTTTTCTATTGTTTATAAATGATCTACCATTATTCAAAGTTCCCAGCTACGAATAATGCCATGACACTAAGACACTAAGTTAGTTCTGGGATCGAAAGGGAAGAGGAAATAATTTAGAAAAAAATGGAAACCCAAATAAACAGTGGCATTATAAAAAACAAATCTTTTAAATTTACAAATAAAACAATTTATCCTTAATTTCTAAGAGAACGTTTTTCAATGGGCTGTCATCAGTATGGCTGACGCTAAACTCCTGAAAAACACATACTTTAGTAGCAATCATGTTTACCAATAACATAAAATTTCAGAATTTAAGCGAATCTTAGAAGCATAGAATTGATGTAAAAGTTGGCTCACTGTGTCGTGCTAGATAATTTTTCAGGTCAAAATCCATCTCCATTTAAAAATCTACAATACATTCAAAACCGGACGATTCGTAAAGGTACTACAAAAATATTAAAGTTGAATATGTTGACTGTTTTCTATTTCTTCTATGTGCCGTATCCATGCACAATGGTGACCAACTTTCCAAAATTTCCAGTCCTTTTATCTGTTGGTAAAGTTTGTTACCGTTTTTGCTATTTTTTCTAATTCCTGTTCTGCATCCCTTGACAAAAATTGCTCGTTATGTAGTTTCAAAAGAGAATAATCAAAATATTTCATACAAATTTGGAATTCAAGCAATGTTTCTCCCTTTCTATTTTCTCCGTACCCTTTCTGATCAGCCAAGTCCATTTATCCAATCGTTAAGTAAATTGATCAA
>CAHIKZ030003316.1:0-20000 GCA_903632075.3 Acanthosepion pharaonis | reverse complement strand
GGAATACGATAGTATCCAGAATGTTAAGCGATGTGTCACACGAAATTAAAAGAATTCTTTTATTCAAGGATGAAAATAATCGCTAATATTAAGGAAACTTGTTGAGGTGTGGTGATTTTCGCAATAAGTTGCTATTGCCACGAAATAATATGGTCCAATAAACATTTCTTCCTTTTAAAAGTAAAAAATGTCGCTTAAATGAAGATTCCTGGTTCAACTGTATTAAAATTCGATCTTTTTGCATCTTTCTTCTAAATCTATTAAACACCTCACTTTGTTAAAAACTATCACTATAATTATTATATCTTCATGAGTAATTATATTTTGTTTCACCTAAGTCATCCTGGGTATGACGATAAACTAAATCCGCAAGTGAATGGGTAAGACGATAAACCACGTCCAACAGCAAGGCCTCTGCTCAGAAGGTTTTTTGCATAGCATTTCTTTTACCTCTTAATTAACTGATGTTCCCAGGTCTACAACATCCTTGAAGAACCACACACCTGTTAGGGGGACATCAGCTATGGGCAAATAGTTAACCCCTAAACTGGGGTAAAAACACTGAAAAACGTAAAAATAGGTTTAATAACAAAATACTGTTTAAAAATTGTTTAACGGCAATAGAATTTTTTGAAAAAAATATATTACCAAAAATACATTTTGAGAAAATATTACCAACAAGGTTTTTAAAAAATAAATATTAAAAACAATATATTTTGAAGGAAAAAATTACCAGAAATAGATTTTGAGAAGAAAAATTTACCAAATAAAGAATTTTAAAAATTCTTTCGGCATTAAATAAATTTTTTGAGGTGTTGATATGCCGTAAAACAAACCAAACGAGTAACAAGAAATAATGTCAAATTAAGAGTTCATTAAGTGCCTAAAAATGACTCTCTTCATATCATTCCATCAATGTATATGTCGATAATCTTCAGAAATTATTAACTTCCTATTCTCTTCCTTGTTATCTGGCTGTCGACCTCGTTGTGTTCAAATCAGTCTGTTGTCTTTAGTCAGTTCGCATCTATGAGTCCACATCTGTATGTCCACGTCGGACCATTCGCATCTATCTGTCGATCCCTGTCTGTGGAGCTCATCTTTGCTCAAATCTGCCTGTCGATCGCTTAAAAAGTCCAATCTTCTCTGTTTATCTGTCGATTGTATGTCTATTTCGTAAAAACGTTTGCATCATCATATTCGTCTGCCTATTCGCATCTGTCTGAATCGATCCATTACCGTTTTTCATCTGTCTTCCTATCGATCCTGTTCGCATCTGATGCCTGTCGATCGTTTACCGTTCGCATCTGTCACCTATCGATATATATATATATATCGCATCTGTCTGCCTGTCGATCGTTTACCGTTCGCATCTGTCTGCCTGTCGATCGCTTGAAATTTGCATCTATATGGCTTTTTCGCACTGTCGATGGCGTTCGCATCTGTCTTCGCCTATCGTTCGCATCTTCGATCGCTTATTACAAAACATCTTATTTTGCCTATCGATCGTTTAAATTCGCATTTGTCTGCCTGTCGATCGAAGACATGAGTGTCTGACGATTTATTTTAAATCTATCGATATTTTAAATTCGCATCTGTCGATCGCTTAAAGTTTTCATTTCGATTGCTTACCGTATATCTGTCTGATAAATTTTATCCGTTCGCATCTGGTTATCGATTTGTTTATTTATGTTTGTTCCGATTGCCTTTTTCCTCTTTAATTCACTTATTTCTGATCGCTTACCGTTCGGTCAATAAAAAAAGAATCTGTCGATAAGCCGAAAATATATCTTTTCGCTTACCGTTCGCATTTGTCTGCCTTCGATATTTACCGAAGATGTTCTGTAAAATCGATTTACCGTTCGAATCATTCTGTCTGTCGATCGTTTTTTGTTAAGTTCTTTTCAACTGTCGATTGTTATATTATTTATGTCTTCTAAACAGTGTCTGTTCACGTTTTATAAAAAAATTTTTTGTATTTGTGCCTTTGTTTTTTGAATAATTTTTGAATATTATTTGAATTTAAAAACGAAACAAAATGCTTTTCAATTCAAAGTTATTAGATAAAAACAAAATTTCAAAATAATTCACATTTGTTGTTTTTTTTTTTTAAGCCATATTGACATCTGTCCTGAAAAAAAAAATGCCTAAACGAGGATTGGTTCCTAATAAATATTTTCCCTTTCTTTTTTAATTATTTGCGACAATGTAATGTTATATTCCCTGATTGGTAAATGTTTTTGAAAATTTTTAAAGTTCTGACCTGACCTAAATTAAATGGTTTGAAAGACTCATATTTATTTTCCATACAATTAACTGGGAAAAACCTATTTTACATTTGATAAATTTTTTTTCATTTAAACATTTAATAATTAGAAAGAAGAAAGTTTTTAATCTGATAGCTGTTTAAGGCTTGGCCTCGACCCTTTCTTTTCCCATTAAACCGTAATTAGTAATTTTTGGCAATTGGTGTTAATTTTCATTATTAAACCTTTGAACTTTGAGACCTGACCTCTTGCCGATAGTTTATTCGTGGATATTTTGGATAAATTTCATTACCTTTGACCTTTAATTGATTGTTGAAATTTAGCAGCAAATGACAAATCTAACGTTTCTCTTATGAACAATCATTTTATATGTTTACAAGAGCCATTCGCGGAAGTATTGTTTGGTTGTTTTTGTTTAGCGGCACATCAACATCTGTATGGGTTATTTAATACCGAAACCTAAATATGAAAATTCAATCTTTATAATTATTTCATGATGAAATTATAATTACTTAAGTGATTTTTTTCATCATTTCTATTAATTCATCCCAAAATAAAAAATTTAAATTTAATAAATTTACACCAAATTCTTCCAAATGCCTCCTTCCTTCCATTTATTTTTATTGGGTTGATTTTTGCGATTATCAGCCAAATGTGAAAACTCTGGGTGCTTATTTATTCAAGTTTATGGTCTGCGTTCATGCGCTCATCCCGATAAACAATATTCAAAAATGGATATTTTTAATTTCTTTTTTTTTATTGTAAAGAATTCCTTGTAAAAAGCTTTTATCATCCAAACTTAACATCATTTGAATAAAGGCTCCACACTTTTGGTCATTTTTCAGGTTGGAGTTGTTGAAAAAGAGGATGAAAATTTCAAATTTTGATTTAAAATTTATTTCAATTCAAAAATTTAAAAAAAAAAAAAAAAAAATTCTTTCAAATGAATAATTTCTTGGTGATAAGTAACTTTTACATGATTTCGGATGAATTAACAAAAAGATCTTTTTTTTTTTTTTTTTTTTTTTTTGCAAATATTCTTAAAAATCCAATTCATTAAAAACTTCAAAATTTTTACAAATGTCTAAGATTAATCATAGAAAATTGTTTTTTTATCACTATCTCCAGTGTCTATATAAAATTTTTTACAAATACATTGAGTCAATTGCTTCTTCCACCGCGAGGAAAGTTGGCTCTCTGTGCCGCGCCAGGAAATTTTTCTCCCCTTTCGATACTTCAAATATACAAAACAACCATTCGCCCTTGCATGGAATATTGCTGCCATATATGGTCTGGGGCACCTTCTGTTTACCTCAAAGTTCTTGACAAGATCCAGAGACGGATATGTAATCTAATTGGCCCTGATCTGGCGTCTCGTCTACAGTCACTCTCTCTCAGACGCGCCGTCGCCTCTCTCTGTCTTTTCTACAAATACTTTCATGGTAATTGCTCCGATGAGCTGCTTTCACTGGTTCCCAGACTCCATGAATTCAAGCGCCCTACGAGGCTGGCATCCCGCTCCCACCCTTACACTGTAGAAACTTTTAAATGTAGTCGTCTCTTCTACTCCAATAGCTTCATACCTCGCACCTCTCGCCTGTGGAACTCCCTCCCCAATTACTGTTTCCCTGAAAGCTATAATCTCCAACTATTCAAATGTAATGTCAATCGACATCTCCAGTTACCTTGATCTATCCACTATCCTTCTCCTCATCCTTTCTTCTATCACTCCTATCTGCTCTCGCTCCAAATCTTCCGCAACCCCTTGCATCCTAGTGGCTTCACGCCTTGCTTGGGGCGTAATGCTTAAAAAAAAAAAAAAAAAAAAATCTATTATAAAAACAAACGAACAGAGAAATATGTTGAAATTGTTACAAAATGAGGAGTAGATATTGAAGATTGTTTTAAAAATAATTTAATCCACCTCCATATGATCAGCATTGGTTTGCAAATGAATGGTTTTAAATAAAAATTGATCTCTCGACATGTTCCACAATAAAAAATAACCATTTTTTCATCAATAGTGGTAATAGCATCAGTGATATCTTGCTTTAGATCAGCGATGTCCTGTATCAGTGTTCGATACACAAGATCTTTAACATAACCCTGTAGAAAAAATCCAAGGGAGTGATATCTAGTGAACGAGGTGGCCAGAGAATTGGTCCATCCCATCTAATCCACAGGTCTGGAAGTGTTAGGGATTCATTTAACAGTACCTTTTTGTCAACAAAAATATCTTCAATGTTAAATGCATGTGATTAAAAACTTTGAAGAACCGCTTATACGAGGAAATAATCTAATATATCTCATCAATTTTATAAATTGAAATATATTTTATAAATTGTAAAGATATTTATGGACAAACTTGTATGTCATGTCTTCAATTTTATTTTTATTAAATGTAATGAACTTTCTAATTTAAATTGTGTTATAGAATATGAACAAAAAAGTTTTCTTCCTCCGTATGAGAAACGAATCCCTCGTCGCCATATGTGTTTGAGAGTATTTTTCACAGTGAAGGCTTGTATTTCACTAAGTCGGTCCTAAAAAGGTTCGACGTACAAAAATGTTAGGAACTTGAAAATAATAGTTAATGACGCAGCAATCTAGTTGTGGTGGTTGATACTTTAATGTCCGACATCGACTGACTCACCAACTCACTCTCAGCCCACTGGCGACTGACTGCTACTACTACTACTTATTATCTGTGGGAGAGTCTATTAACAATAGAATAGGTATGTTCCGGTATAACACTATGAAAAAAAAATTGTTGGTCATTTTTGCTAAATGAAATTATTGTTGGTAATTTTATTGAAAATCAAAACATGGTTATACCAATGATAGTTGTCGGCTTTTTGACCAAAACTTTTTAAAATTTTAATCGTTTTTTATTGGTTGTCAGAGCATAATGTGGAACTAGAACAATCTGACCCACTAATTAAATAAAGCGCGGTTCGAAATAAAAGTCACCCGCGACAAAAATTGTCTTTTCCATCGGTTTAAAATGAAAGTTCTGTTCGTATATTATCAAAAAATATACATTGACTATAAAATTGATAAGATATTAATAAATATTTAACCATCAATATAATTTTATTCTTTAACGGAACTGGCTCCCATTTGTCAAGTCAACAAGTTTATAAAAATAAGATTAAAACCTAATAAGTTTTAAATAATACAAATCAATTTAATTTACCATTTCAAAATTGATATCAGATGAAAATCATCCAAATGGTTCTGCAAAAAATCTAAACATGCGACCTCAGAAGGAACAATTATTTTACAAGAACACCCTGATTAAAAAAAAAAATTTTCCCAATTAAACTCCTCTAAGTATAAGATGGCCTGTTCGACAATGGAGAATTTCAACATTCGAGGTTGTTTCCTTTCGACTATGGGTTCGCTTTTGACGTCCTATGGTTCGGCATTATATGATTTTTGGTAGCGTTGATTGATTATTTTGGTCTTACAGTTCAAACATATAATCCCTTGAATATTTTGTTATCAGTTAAATATAATTTGGTTCTTTGGATGGAGTTCAACTCGGATGCTGTCTTGTGGTCTTTTTCCTAAAATCTGTATTATCTGAATTTTTTACAGTAAGTTAACATTTGTTGGTTGGGATATTTTTATAACGACATAACAAATTATATAAAAGAGATATTTAATCAATGAAATCGCAATAATTTTTTAATGTTGGCCGATTCAGTTTTGCTCAGGTCTTGAATGGAAAAACAGAATACTTAAATTTATTCTCATTGTTTTTAAATCATTCGGATCTGTATTGTTGATAAATTTGATTAAATGTATTCATTTGAGAAACGTTGGTCTTAGTGGCAAGATTTACATATGAAAATAACAGTCCAAATCATGATTATTATTTATAATTCTACGACTCTCGACTAAAATTGTCTCTCTTACTTTTTCTAACTCTGAAACAATTTTACTGTTTTCACTCGTGATTTCTTAAGTTTGAATGAATTTTACTTTTGCATTTTTGACATCGACGACAGGGGTTTTATCCAACATTTCTAAATCCGTGTTCTTTCGTTAGGATAAACATAATGGCAAGTTCCGAGTTTTTTATATGAATAATATTCTTTGATTCAATCAAAACGATATAAATTATTCATTCCACATGGTTAAAAAGATAGTTTAGAAACGTTTAATTTTTTCTATTCGACATTTTTACTTCATCTTTATTGAACAGAACTTTATCTTCATCCATAAATGGTAATGATTAAACGAAGGCAGAAATATTATCTCCCCAGATAAATTGTCTCATTTTTGTTAAAATTTTTTTTGTTTTTTTTTAATGTGATTAACCAGCAATAAACAAATTCGCGCCAAAAATATCTTGAAATACTAAATTTATCCCAAAAAATCATCACTGGCTTTCAACGACTATCGTTCTATCTAAACCTGCAAGCAGACGATCTACATTCTTTATTTCCATAATCCTTGCTTTCAGTTCATCTTTGACCGCAGGAGTTTTGTTACGGGGATCTCGCTCAATCCACTTCGTATTCCATTAATAATCAAAGGGTTACAGTCTTTTTTCTTCCCGAAAGTGCTAAGATGTAGAAATAATTTGATGTGATCGCATAAAATGTGATTTCAGCCGTTTTTTATTGACCTCCTTGTTTAAACCCATAGTGGGGAAACTGCCGAATATCAATTTCTTTCTCAGTGATTTTCACCAAAATTTTAATGCAACGAACTCACTTGATGTAGGAACCGTTATCCATTCTCACCCCTGTGGTCAAGATAAATTGCATATAATTCCACCATCAATAGTGTCACTGACCATGTTGCCTGGATGATTCATCTAAAATTTTCGAATTTTCTCAACTGTCTCCAGATTGAAACCCAAACGCTGAAATGTTAAATTGAAATTTCCTGACCGGAATCCTCCAAGAAATATATCGTTGGGAAGATCTTTCCAAATTTTTTCAAATTCTAGCGTCATGGTCCTCTCTTTTAAATGTCTCTGCTCTTCTACTGACCCTACAATATTGTGCAGTTGACAAAATCAAAACAAACAACGTGTGGATAAAATTCTATGTAAAATGGCGAATTTTTTCCTCCAATTTAGACATAACATTTAGGACCAGTCTATAAGGTCTATAATGAGTTTACGAATAATTCATCTTCCTATTTAAATTCTTTCTCTTATTTTATAATTTCAGTAAAACGTTTCTTCCATGAACTCTACTTTCTTGCTTTAAATTATTCCTGATAAAATTCTCCCCAAAGAAAACGGTCAGCCGTTATCTTACAGGGCTTTTAGATCTGCCCCTCTTCCTCCTCAGGTCTATGTTGCCTATTCGTCCTGGGTTTGACGATAATACACCCGGAAAAAGCCTCATGATCAATTTTAGTGAACCATGTTTTAACAACCTCTTAACTTATGGTGTTTCCAGGTTTCACACTTTTGTTTTTTTCTTCAAAGAAACCTTTATCATAATCTTCAATCTCCTTTTAATAATGATCCAAAATCTTTAATATTTGATACATTAACTCAAGTTGGAATATAAAAAAAAAATTGATGAAGATTTAGCATCCATTTCTCTTCAAATCTGAAGAAGAACATTCCTAAACAAAAAAGTATTGATCTAGTAATTCTCTTTTTTACTCTCGATTCTTCCGTTTTTTCCGCGTTCATCGTTAAGTTTGTTTTTAAACTGATCCTTGCTTCTGCCTAATACTTTTGGTTTACATAGTCGAAAGACAATTTAATTTGCATAGTTCCCACTGTTTTGCCGTTCGTACTTTGATTATCTGTTTTCATAATCCCTTTTGCATAAAAATATTTCAGTTGGGAATTACAGTTGGAAATATCTTCACTTTCATTTCTTTTCCAGGCAGTCTCTTACTGAAGATGTTCCCTCATCTTTCTTGTGAAGGTTTTTAAATCTGGTAATAAAAATCACATCTGAGCCCCTATCGACCTTTGTTTTCCACTAGTCCCTTTTAATGAACAGTGCATTTTGCACCAATGATCAAACATATTCAACGGGTTAATTTAATGTTTCTTTCAAATCCATTGTAAATCACTGAACGATTTTGATATTATAAATCCTAGCCCATAATTATTTACCAAGACAAAACGTAAATTTTAACAATCAAATAATTAATTATGAATTCCAATGAAAGCCACCCTCGTGTATCATCAAGGCGTTTTATTATTTTATTTCATGTCCAAATTCGACTCAACAATGTTTCAGCTTTCATGGTGATGATCATATCTCAGCTCGGTCGGCAATTTAGAAATTTATTCATTTCCACAGCACAAAATTCCAAGCAGTGCTGCCACCTGTTATCTTCTATTTTCTCAGGCATCTCCAAGATTAAAATTCGCGCTAGTCACGAATTTTTTCTTCACCCCAAGAGACAATTTTTTTCTCTGTTTCAATGCTTTACATGTCCACACATCGAACCGAGTCTCTGTTGAGTGATATGCAATAACTGTTCCATGGTTTCTTTATCATTTTCTAGAATGTCCTAATATTCCTGTAATAGGTCCTTATGAAGTGTGTCTTCCATGGCTACTGTTCTTTCAAACTTTATAATAATTGCCTGTTGCTTCCCATCATCTGTTGATATCCTTTTCTGTTCCTTCCATCAAATCAGGTGACGTCTGACCCCTCCTACTAGCGGCCTATCAGCTTTTTTCAGGCAAACAGAGGCCCTTTTCAACGACAATTGGTTAAAGACAAACAATATGTCTTATAGATCTGTCTACTGAAAGATGCATTAACGACTATTGTGGAAAGAGACTTTTAGCTTTGACAAATCAAGCTTTAGATAAGAATGATGAAGGTTATTGCTTTGGATAACACGAATATTTGACCATCTGGTTTGGCATTCTTGGATTCCTCACAAGTTGAAAAAGTTGAGACCTCTTGGACGAATTTTGAACTGATTCAATAAGACTTATGAAACCGTGAAATGAAAATCGTCTTGAATGGCTACTCTTCTAGATCAACTTTTACTAATGCAGATGCCCCCCCAAGGGTTCTATCCTTGGTCCTACTTTGTTCTTAATTTTCATTAATGAACTTTCTGGGGCATCAGCTCCAACTTTGATTCCACCCTGGTGACAACCATTTACTCCGAGAGTAAGGCTCGATAAAATTCAAATTGGGCTGATCTAAAAAATGACCTAGAGTTATGTTGTTAACTGGGCTGTAAAGAATGGTTTGTTAATTTTAATTGGCCAGATGTTTACCTGTGAAAACTTTAATATTATCATGAGAGGCCCCTTTGTCTTTCATTAGATACTAACTTCAAGCAGAGTGACTCGTAGCACCTTCTCGAAAATTTATTCTCAGCCTGATATGAATGGAAAGACTATATTGAATCCATTGCTATCAATGCTGTTAAAAAAATTGATTCGCTTGCCGTGCTTGACAATTTTACTCTCCAGAATCTATTTTCTCTATCTATATGTCTCCTATTCGTTTTGATTTGGACAATTCAATAAAACAAAAAACTTTTGATCCACATTTTTCCATATCTTTGATAAAATCAAAAACAAAAGCATAATGTTATTTGGTTTATAATTTTTGGGATCTCTCATTTCCTATCTCTCATTATTAACTTAAGGGTCTTTTTTGCCTTTTCTATAAATACTTTCTTTAATTTTTCTTATGAACCTTTCCTCGATGCTACCTTTACTTTTCCCTCTTTTAATTTAAATGCAATTTTAATCGTTATCTTCTTTTCTTTTCTACTCTTCCCTTGTTTTCGGTTTTAGGAATGTTTCTAATTTCTAATTCTTTCTTTCAAAATCCCTTGTCTCTTAGCGGCTTTACTGTCTTTCTTGGGATAATTCAATTTTCTTTTCTAAAATATATTTTCCATATCTTATGATAAAGCTCTAAATTCTTTCCTTTTCCTCTAGATTTAAAAACGTTTCTTATTTCTTTTTATTCCCTTTCTTTCTCTCCTTTCTTTCCTTTTCCCTTCTCTCCTTTCTTTCCTTTTCCCCTCTCTCGTTTCTTTCCTTTTCCCTTCTCTCTTTTCTTTCCTTTTCCCTTCTCTCCTTTCTTTCCTTTTCCCTTCTCTCTTTCCTTTTCCCTTCTCTCTTTCCTTTTCCCCTCTCTCTTTCCCCCTCTTTTTTCTCCTACGAAAAATCCCCTTTTTCTTTTCCCCTTTCTTTTTTCCCCCTTTCTTTTTTTCCTTTCTTTCCTTTTCTCCAATTCTTTTTTCCCTTTCTTTCCCCTTCTTTCTTTCCGTTTTTTCTCTTTTCTTTCTTTCTTTTTTTTTTCCACTTTTTCTTTTTCACTCCTTTTCTTTCTTTTTCAGTTTTTCTTTTCCTCACTTTTCTTTCCTTTTCTTTTCCCCTTGTTTCTTTTCCTTCATTCCCTCCTTTAGTTTTTCTTTTTTTCCCTCTTTACTTACTTTCCACAATATATCTCGATATTAAATCATCAATCATTCTAGCAACCCAAATCTCCCATTTTGTTTATCATCGTCAACATCATTTTATTCCTCATTAAGGTACTTACAACCTCATTTCCGGCGGACAGACCGGAAAGCTGGCGTTTGGGAGGGCAACCAGAAGAGACATAACCGCTTGACGCGTCTCAGCTGCTTTGAAAGATGTCAAAACAGCTCAGATGAAGTTTCAAATACGCAGCGACTTTCGACCCTACTGATGGCGGCATAGAAAGATTTGTTGTTATCTCAATGATAAGAATAAATCGAGACTTAAATGCGAATCCTGCACGCAGTTATTGAAAGTGGGGGGGAGTGCTTGCTTGGATTACAGTCAGCCTTACGAAACAGAAACGCAAAAAGAAGGAAATAAATCACTCTAGAGAGGAAAAGAACCGCGTACAAAAATCGGGGTTTTAAGGGAAAACAATGAATGACTTTTTTTTATTATTTCACCCCAACCAAGGCGATAATGCCACTAAGACGCAGGTCAAGATATTAATGTTTTCTTGCGTTGCTTTTTAATATTGATGCCGTTGAATTTCTGTATCTCTATTTATAAAAGGTAGGATGTGTGTGTGTGTGTGTGTAACGAATGCACGGTCGCAATTTTCGACGGATTTGCACCAAAATTTATATGCACATGCTCCAAGTTAGCGGGAAGGCCAAGACCGACGTTGCATTTCCCAGCTCCCATAGTGGAAATAATCGATTTTTTCATGCTTCTACGCAGTTTTCATGTAGTTTGCGGCCATTTTCTACTTGCCAGAGTTAGAGCTTATAGCTGGCTGCCACGAATAAGCAGGAAGATTCTATTGGCCAGCGTGAGAGCCAACAGCTGACTGACACGAATGTTAACGAGCATGCTAGCATGCAAAAGAAAAAAAATCGATAGCTGCATTCGTCACAAGTGGGAAAAATTTAAATCTGCATGGCACTTTACTCCAATTGGCTCATTCGCTTGCTTAAACTCAACGTTGATTCTGATTCTGCAGAACTGGGTTGGGTGTGAAAAAAGTATTTGTTGTTAACATTCTTTTTTTCATTCGGTTTTTCCAGTTATGAGTCCTTTTTAAAAGCTGATTGTTTTGTGTTCATTTTGTTTAGTTCTTTTTTGTAACAGATTTAATGTTTAGTATAGAACTTAGAAAAAAAATTCTTGTGTGAGATAGGCAAGAAGTAAGGCATGTAGCAACATCAGCACGGCAAAGGGCACTCCTTTAAAAAGCAAGGAAGGGCAAAAATATTTTAAGTTCAAGTGATAGCGATTGCTGTATGAGTCGTACGATTTTTGAATCAAGCACGGGCAACGCCGGGCCATGCTGCTAGTGAATAATATTATTTGGTTATGGATAATGTAGTTTCAAAAATTATTTTTAATTAATATTTGATTTATATGTTTCAGTTTTTTTAAATCATTTCTCCCCAGGTAAGGCGATAATGCCACTAAGAAACAGAGGGTTACATGAGAAAGAATGAGAAGACATTAGTGATAAGTCAGGAAAAGGACAATAATGGAACAGGGTTCAGGAAGACAGAAAATGGCGATTGACGTTGTACTTAAATTTTTGAAGCAGGAAAGCAAGAAATCAGAACGGTGTTCCACAGGTGGGAAGTGCGAGAAAAGAAAGAATTTTGTTAGAATAGACGGTTGCATCTAGCTAGTTCAGCAGTAAAGCGGTAAGACCTACCTTCAAAACAGTCGAAACACTAAGGAGAAAGGCTCGTCCGAGCAGTTGCGATTTTTTTTTACCAGAAAAGACAGAGGGAAGCCACGTCATATCGATGACAAAGTAACTGAAGTATGAGATTCTGAATCGGGATCTATTACATTACAGATCCATCTTTGGATTTTTTTTAAGAATCTTGGGATGTACAGCAAGTGCACCGGATCAGATATGGTAGCGGTATTCAGTGCATGAACAAATGATAGATTTATAAATGTGCAAGAAGGCTTCTGATGAGAATAATTGTCTAGCATGACACAGTGAACCTACTTTCCTAGCAATTGATTCATTCCACCTCATCAGTTGAAAATGTGGCCTCATGAAAGCACAAAATGTTGCTCTTCTAGAGTTTAGTATCCCCCCCCCCCACACACACGCACACACAAAAGCTTGAGTCAATGATTAAAAATGGCTTTCAGTTTGTGAAACCTATGGATTTTGATAGGGGTAATGGATAGCGGTTCCGATTGAGGAATCGGAGAACCGAGTTCAAATTCCAGTCGAATCCATTACATTCACTTACGCACTAATACGCTTGGAAAAGGTATGAATCTTCTTCTTCTCCCCTGAGCTTTATCTAAATAACAGGACAGACCGGGTTCTATAGCCTTAGATGGCAACTGGACTACCGCAGAAAGAAATGGAAACTTACTGCAGGAAAAAATCTGCTTCGTCAGTCATGTATCGAAAGATGCATGATCGCCTAATCATGTATCATGCATGGCACATAACTGACTGACTGAGAACTTGTTGGGATAGGAATGATCTTGAAAAAATCAGCATCTTCAACCTTGGTTTATGGATCAGTTATAACCCATAGATTTTAAATAAACTGATTATATTAATGGAACTTTAAGAACAGTTTCATCCAACATTTCAATCTTAATCATTCCAATCTATAATCAACCAATTATAATACCACTAGGATGCATGGTTACAGTTGAAAAAGTCTAGAGGTGAAAGTGAGGAAAAAGAATGATAAATCTATTAACTATCTATCAAGAAGAACAGAAGATGGCAAAACATTTCATTTTCCTATTTGATGATTGCAGGTGACAGGGAAAAAAGGACAGTTGCATCTTACTAGTTCAATTAAAAATGGTGGGACCTAGTTCGTATATTTATCTGTACAGATTCAATTTTGTGTAATCGAGGCAAACAGTAACAGCTCATCGAAACATTGCCATGAAAATATATGCAGAAAAATAATTGTCTAAGACATGTGAGAAAGTGAAAGTGATTCATTCTGGATTCATCTATTACTTACAGACCCTTTTTTTAGATTTTGTCAAGAATCTTTGGGAAATGTTTGAGCAGGAGCACTAGGTCAGATATGGTAAAGTATTCAATGCATGAACAAATGATAGATTTATAAATGGAAATAAGGCTTAGGATGAGAATAATTGTCTAGCATGACACAGATGAACCCACTTTCCTTTATAATGTAAACATAGCAATTGATTCAGTGTAATCATTTCACTTCATCAGTTGAAAATGTGATTCCATGAAAACACAAAATGTTGCTCTCCTAGAGTTTAGCATTAGAAAAAAAAACTTGAGGCAATGATTAAAAATGGCTTTGTGTGAGTGAAACATATCGATTTTGGCTGTGGAGTTCTTCTGCTGCACATAGCCACCCTTTATTATAATTTATCCAGAGAGCAAAGTTCAAGATTTTCAGTCCCATCCATTACATTCACTTACAGGCTAATACCCTTGGGAAAGTATGAATTCCTTTTTGATTTATTGTTTATAGCTATAGGTAAATAGTGATTGTTATGGATTCTATGTAGCCTTGGATGGCATGGGTCTTTCAAGGACAACTTCAGGATTCAAAACCTGCAGAGGGATGTTTATCGGACTTTTTTCACCTCCTTGCACCAGGTGTCTGCATTTGGAATAATTTCAAAAAAGTGTGGATGGTTCTGCAATGGAAAAATGCCACTATAATCAAATCGTGTGTTGGTGTCATTCTATTTCCCAATCCCTTGGGATAATACAGTTTTTAACATGCATTACACAATTGAAAGAGAAAGTGAAAATTAAGAATAATATATTGATATTATAATAATATTATCGGATATATAACAAAAAAATATATGATGAGAGAAGGAAGCCATTTTTCAATGACATCAAACAAAATTTATGATCAGGATCTATTATGGATGATTACAGATTTTTTCAGATTTTGTCAATTATTCTTGAGATGGGAAAGGTGGCAGGACTTTCTCCAGATCAGCAAATAATAAATAATAATACTATTAACTTTTTAGTCACAGGATTTTTTTTGGCTCAGAAATTGATATACCTTAAGGTCAATAAATCTGGTTGATTTTTTATTAAGGATGTCGATTTTTTTTGTTTTTAAAAGGAGGCACGTGGGTTTGAGTTATTGATTGAGGAATTTTTTCCAACAACGAAGATCTGGACGTCAAGCTAACTAAAAGATTTTATTTTTTTTTTTTTTCCACCCAGTTTAAAGTTCTTTTTCGAGAGTTGGTTGTTAAATTTTGGACGTGTAAGATTTTTTTTGTTTGGAAGCGGATCCCAAAAAGGGTGGACGTAAAAGGACAAAGATTCTAACAAAGGTTTTTGGGGACTGACGTGGTTAACAAACTCTGTTGATTTAAAATCATTTTCGTTGAAGTTGTCTTTATAATCCGAACAAAACAACATTCTGGAGATCGAGAGGCCAAGAAAGAAGGCAACGTTATAAGACAAGAAATAATGAAAACAAATATTATAAAATTTAAAATAGGGGCTAAAAACATTTTAATTAATTGGTCCAGTTGTAGACAGATCCCTAGAACGAGGGGGGGCTATGCAAAGCACACTTATTCAAAGGATAAATTATAGAAAATATAAATGTACAAAGATGGATTCTTCACCAAAAAAAGGATGTCGATTTTCACAGTGAAC
The DNA here is from genome assembly GCA_903632075.3 of Acanthosepion pharaonis. Classification (NCBI taxonomy): domain Eukaryota; kingdom Metazoa; phylum Mollusca; class Cephalopoda; order Sepiida; family Sepiidae; genus Acanthosepion; species Acanthosepion pharaonis. The sequence continues at coordinate 4,645 of CAHIKZ030003316.1, read as the reverse complement.
CAATTTCATTGAGCAGACCTATCTTTCAACTGATTCATAACTTTGCATTCGTGGGGAGCCATTTTGATGGAAGGAAAACAGTTCTCAAGGGGCCTTTTTTAAAAAATTATACCCCACATTTTCCCTCTTTTGCTCCGATATAGCGGTACCATCAAAAAATAGAAAACTTGTATAGGAGTATAGTCGTTGTTATTTTTTAAAAAAAACTGATAAAAATTCCCCAAAAAAAGGCAATAACATTTTTTAATTTTATCGAGTAAAAATTTTTATAACGAACATACGCAGAAAGGTTTAAATAATTTGATATTTAACAAAAAAAAAACATTACAACGATTTTTATTTTAATCATTATAAAAAATCCTGGTAGCATACATTTTCTCTCAAAAAGTTCTCTTACGATTCACGTTGGTTTTTCTGCTATTTTTGGTTATACAAGTTGAGTATTTAAAAACTAAATATTCTTCGAAAAGGATTGTTTTTTTTTCATATTTAAAAACCATTATAATTAGGGGATAAATGGAGTAGGAAAGAATTTTTTTCCAGTTCCCAAAAAAATGAAACCAATTTTGCCAATCTAGTAAACTTTTAATTATCCAGTCACCAAATCATTTAAATAAAAGTAAGAATTCGTTAGTAAAAGCCAGTGTATTTTTTGTTGAAATTTTTAATGTCGAAATTGTATTGAATTATAATTTAGAAAGTCTTTTTTTTTTGTTTATATCATTTCGAGTTTTTATAACATTATCAACAGACTTATATAACTACAGCCGTTTTATACGATACAATGATTTTTGGCAGATTTATAAACCTATAATTGTAATTTGATAAGAAAAATTAAATGAACGACACAGTAAATTTCATATACCGGTATATATAACCCAATTCAGAGCTGACAATCAGCTATTTTGATGGAAAAAAAATTATTCTCATATAGCTATTTCATGCTAAGATGCTTTTTAGAGGGTATAGTGGTCTGAGAAATATAAAAACCGTGAATTCAATTATGAAATTCAATTTGGGTAAGTTATAGCACTTGAGGTGGCATTATGTTAACAACCATCATTTACAGATTTAAATTATTTGGTTTTAAAAAATATTGTCGAAAAAGAAAAGTAAAAAAAATGTATCCGATTAATTCAATAATGATTGATAATTGTGTAGAATTTTAGGACCCCTTGAAAAAAAAGATTATATTATTTGGAACAGTAAATGTTTGTCTATAAATCTGAGATGAAGTATTATGTACAATATTTACATTATTCGGACTATTGTCCTCATCTTTGTCGCCATATTTATTACAACGTTTCGGCCGTTGTACGCTCCGGCCTTCTCCAGGTGGTTGAAATGCCGAACTGAACATGGCACAGTGGATAAAGGCATTGGTTAGATCCAGTGACAGGACCTAAAGAGTGTGAGTTCAATACCAGGGTAAGGCAGTGGAGAACTTGGAGAGGTGAATTAACAGGAGATAACAGATAACTGACATCTATTAAACATGGTACGTGGAACTAGAACAGTCTATCCAAATGAGCGAAATAAAGGGTTCAGTTCGACATTCCAACCACCTGAAGAAGGCCGGAGCGTACAACGGCAGAAACGTTGTAATAAATATGGCGACAAAGATGAGGACAATAGTCCGAATAATGTAAATAGAGTAAATGTTTGGGAATAAATAAAAATACAGAACCTATTTTGAGAAGGGAGAACTGTAGAAGTAAAAATATTCAACTTTAGTCTCGTGACCATTTTAGAGCAGTCAATGTGTCATACGAATGGTTGATTCTTAAATATGCAAGATGGATTCTGACGAGAAATCTTTTGCCACGACACAGTGAACCAACTCTCTTGACAGTAGATATATCAATTGATTCGATATAGTCGCTCAACTTCATGTCAGTGGAAAAGCATGAGGCCAAGAAGGGGTTAAAATTTACAAGCCATTTCTTGCCCCAGTTAATCACTGATTGCAAGTCCTTTTCAGGAGCAGTTACCAGGTTTACTTTAGTCGGATCTGTCGAACTTGCTGTATAGACAGAAGTAAGCAATTGTGTCATCTGCATAAATATCTAGTCGGGTACTGATAACATCGGGTTATCAGTTAAGATTTTAATTCCTGAGGTTTTAATAGATCGTTATACTATGGAAAATAGTACCGCCGTTTGTTATGTTGCTAAGTAGCTCTTAGCAATATTTATCTTCATGGTTTGTAGGCTCTTGAAAGCAGAAATATATTTTTGTAATAAGTCCGACTGCGTGAGCAAATTATATATATATATATATATATAAAACAAAGCATTCCGGGTCGGAACAGGACCAGCAATCCTGAAATTTTTGATTCCTCAATTTTAATTACTACGATTGTTTTCTGATTGCACTATCTTGACTTCTACTGATAAAAAAAAACAATTAAAGGGACATAACTCTCTAACTTGCAATAGCTCATGTTCACATGAAAGAAATTACTGTTCTCAAGTTAGTGTTTCAAAATAAAATTGTCTGTGTTCTCAGCTTCACTCTTAGAAGCCGTAGCCCAACATATCATACCATTTTGGAATCAGGCCAACTCCGTGAGCAAATTAAAAAACATTCCGGGTAGGATCCGAACCCGCAATCTTGAAATTTTGGATTCTCAAGTTTTTTTTTGCCGATTGCTGTTTCCGATTTTTTTTGCGTGATTTTTTACGAATTTTTTTTTTTTTTTTTTTTTTTGGTACCAAAACAATTTTTGTATCTTGGAAATAAATTTTAGAATAATTGATATTAATTGTCAAAGTCACCCATGAAATAAAAATAACTGTATGGAAAGTAAGGACCTACGCACAAAAAAAAATTATCGTTGAACTTTAGAAAGGTAAGCTTAAATATTAATGCATTACTATAGTTTACTCTCGCTTATTGTTGCTTGTCGCAGCAGCAGTATACATGAAAAAAGAAAATCTCTGTAACAGAGGACCAGATTGCAATCAAAGAGGCAGCGAGGAAAATAAAGTGTCGTGCAAATGAGAACCCAGATCAAACGGCAGTCTGGAGAACTTCTAATGCTGAGAATATGCAAAGAATCAGAGACATTCAAATTCCTGAACAAACCGAAGGCCTATTCAAGAACCCTATACAGGAGATACCTTAATTGGCGCAGATAGGATGGGTTTTAATCTAGTATACAATATAGGTGAACAATTGAAGTAGAAAAATGGAAAATAAATACAATGTATCTAAATACAAATTAGAGACATGCCCTAATAGAACGTTCCATCTTAAATAAATCAACGATGTTTTTGCGGCAATTTTAATCATATATTTGAGATTCTTCTTGTTAAAAAACTTGAATAATTTTAACATATTCAACCTTTCGAATAAAAAATAGTGAATTTTATAAAGTGTTTTTTTTTTCCGAGACTGAGCATACGCAAGAGAAATTCACGGATTTGGACACAAAAATCTATCGTCCTCGGAATGACGTTAAACTACACCCGCGTCCTTGGTAAGACGATAAACTACATCCAACAGCAAGGCCTCTGATCGGGAGGTTTTGAGGAGCGTGTAACCACTTCTTAATTGCTGGTGTTTCCAGATCCACTCTGACCCGGAGTGCTACCACATGTTAGAGTCCCAGCTATGGGCAAATAGTTAACCCCCAAACTGGACTCAAAACACTATGAAAGTGTAAAAATAGGTTTTAATACAAGTAATATATTTTTTGTAAAAAAATTATGACGAGAAATGAATTTTTCAAGAAAAAAAATATTAGCAGCAATATATTTTAAGAAGGAGGAATATTACCAGCAATACATTAAAAAATATTACCAACCAAAAAAAAAAAATCTTGTCTGCATTAAATAACCTATTGAGGCTGATGGTATCGTAAAAAGAAAACAAACCCAAAACTAATTTTGAACTCAAAGAATAAGACTCATCTATACGTGAATCTATCCTAAATGTTGTTTGGCATTAAATAAACCTCCATTGAGGTTGTTATGCCGTAAAAGAAAATAAACCAACCAATCTAAACCAAAGAATACAGATTCTATTCATGGAATCTATCCTAAAAATTGTCGGCATTAAATAACCTATTGAGTTGTTATGCCGTAAAATAAAATAAAAAACAAACCAATCTAAACAATACATATTCTATTCATACAAATCTACCCATTAAAACCCCTTAGGTTGGTTATGGAAAAAAAATAAGGCAAAAATCTAAACCAAAAATCATATTTTTCTTTTGAATTTCCTAAAAATTTGTCTATTTAAATAAATTGATTGTATTCAAAAAGAAAAAAAACCCAAAAAACCACAAGGACCCCAGAAAATTAACAAAAATTTGACATTTAAAGAGGCTTTTGGGTTTTTTTTAATAAAAATAAAGAAAACTCTGATAAGTAACAAGGCAAATTACACTCCTTAAAAACCCCGACTTTTTTTATAAGGGTTTTGGGGGTTTCCCCTTTTATATATGGGGGAAAAAAAGGGGACTAATTCCGGTTTTGGTAAAAAAAAATTTTTTTTTAAATTTTTTGTTTTTTTTAATAATAAATTTAAAAAAATTTTAAAAAACCCGGGGAAATTTTTACCCAAAAAAGGAGTTTCCCCAATTAAAAAAAAAAAAAGGGTTTTTCCTTTTTACACCAGAACAAAATAAAATTTTTTT